>APFE031022624.1:32752-132808 GCA_000404065.3 Pinus taeda | reverse complement strand
TTGTTTCTGAGACTATTGGTGGTACTGTTAACCTTACCCATTATGTAGATAATGTTTCTTTGAAACTTGGGGGGGTTATTACTATTAAAATCTCTGCAATTCAGCATTATGACAATTCCTCAAGTTTATTTCTGGGAATGCCATTTATTAATTCAGTATTGCCTGTTACAATTAGTGAAGATAAGATTATCTTCAATATAAAGAAAAAGGCAATTGCTGTTCCACGATTATCTATGGCAGATTCTGAAGCCAGAAAGACGCAGAGTCAAAAGAAAGTTGACTACAAGAAAAACAAGAAAACGTCTCATGATTGGCAAGAAGTTTTAAGCATTTATGAGGCCAAAGCTCAGTCAACTCTCAAAGCAAACAAAGATCCTAATTGGTCTCCTTTACAATTGGATATCTATGAACAGTTATTGAAATGTTGCTCTAATAACCCACAGGCATTTTGGACTACTGGAAGTCCAAAACAAGAGATTATCACATTGCATGAAAATGGAGTCACTGGTAAGTTAATACCTTGCACTCCAGCAGAAGAAAAAGAGATGCGAAAGCAAATTCAAGAATTATTAGATCTTCAGTTAATTGAGCGCAGTGAATCTCATTATTCGTGTTCTGCATTCTTGGTAAGAAATCATTCTGAAATTTTTAGGGGTAAAAATCGAATGGTGATTAATTATAAGCCTCTTAATGCAATCACTAAGAGCTTCAATTATCCTTTGCCTCGCCAAGAAACTATCATGCGCAAAATTCATGATAGTAAAATCTTCAGTAAGTTTGATTTAAAATCGGGTTATTATCAAATTCAGATTGCAGAAGAAGATCGGCATAAAACAACTTTCACATGCCCTGTTGGTTTCTTTCAATGGAAAGTTGTTCCATTCGGCTTAAAGAATGCTCCTGCTTTCTTCCAAAGAAGAATGGATCATATTTTCGGCAAATATGATTTTATAGTTGTATATATTGATGATATTCTTGTACATAGTGTTGATTTAGAATCTCATCTCAAGCATTTACAGGTTTTTCTTGAAGAAGCAAAGAATCATGGTCTGGTTCTCTCTGAAAAGAAAATGGTTCTTTTTCAAGAATAGGTAGAATTCCTTGGTATTCAAATCAAAGAAGGAAAAATTCAGATGCAGCCTCATTCGCTTATCAAGTTATCTGAGTTTCCTGATCATCTTACTGATAAAAAGATGATTCAAAGATTTTTAGGGATTCTCAATTATGTCCATAAATATATTCCTGATTTATCTGAAAAAACAGCCCCGATTCGTCAATTTATTAATGGTGGCTGGTCTCCCGAAGCTACCGTTGCAGTACAACAGTTAAAAGCTGAATGTCAAAAGTTACCGTCTCTGAAGCCTCCTGGTAATGGATTCTTAATCTTACAAACTGATGCTTCTGACAACTTTTGGTCAGCTACTCTTTTGGAAAGGGTAACCATTGACACTAAGGTTGAAGAAATCCTCTGTGCTTATTCATCAGGAGAATTTTCTAAACATCATAAAGAATACTTCCCAGCTGAAAAGGAAACCTTAGCCATCTTCAATGGAATACAGAAATTCGAAATCTATCTAGCTCCTGCTAAATTTTTGATTAGAACTGATTCCATGAATTTCAAATATTTCCTCAATGCAAAAATCGATAAACAGTTAGCTAGAGGAAGATTATTAGCATGGCAGATGTGGTTTCAGATGTATGAGTTTGATGTTGAATGGATCCCTGGTAACTCTAATTTCTTGGCTGATGCATTGACCAGGGAGATGAACAAAGCATACGGTATGGTTTCTGTTACAAACATCTTTACTTTTCCAGAAGAAGATTCTTTTCTTACTTTTGTTAAAAGATGGAGATTACTGCAGCAAATGGCTAGTGATCTCACTGATGAGATCAAAAAGCTTGTTGGTTTAAGGCTTCGCCGTAATCAATGGATCCAGAACTGCCAGGCATGGCAGGCCAAAAATGTTGGTCAATTTTTAGGACTCGATGAAGAACTGGTTAAAGTTTTCCCTCTTCCTAACATGAAGGTCAAAGTGTATTTTAAGACATTAGATGATTTCTGGACCAAAGCCTACACTGATAAAGCTATTTATGTTTTGAAAGTTTTGAACTACTACCAGATTATTGGTGTAGTTGATTTTGCTCTCTCTGTATATAGTTCTGCTAAGATGCTTGATCTAGCAGAAATAAATATGACTGAAAAAGTCCAGAGGTTCCTTGTTTCACTTCGTATTTCTGATCTGTTTGAAGAATTGGATGCCGCCTTTCTCCAGAGAGTAGATGAACACTATCATGCTACTGATTCCTTTCCGCAGTATGAATTATTTCAACCCTTTGCTGATTGGGAAATTAAAGATGGCAGGTGTCAAAAGAAAATAGTAATTCGAGCCTCACAGTGTGTTGAACGAACTGTTCAGTATCTTCGTACATTCACTTCACCATGGGATCATTACAGCATGGAATTTCGACTTCCTATTGATCCTAACCCCTTTGCACAGATGTACAGTTCAGTTGTTCTTGCAGGGCCACAATTAGTTGATAATCCAGATCAAGTTAGAAAGATTTCTTCTTGGCTTAAAGAGTTCACGAAATTAACCTTACAGGAAAAATTATCAATGATCAGAACTCTCGATCAAATGCAGGGACCAAAACCTACATTTGATATCTGGATTAATCCAAAGAATTTTGTTACGATGAAGATTCTCCATGGGAATTGGTCAGAAGACATTGCTTTTCTGATTAGTTTGATTCTATCTTATCATGTGTGTTCCTTGGTTGTGTTCACTAAAGGTTGGCAATATCAGTTTGATATCAGCCAGTATTGTAAAATTTGGGTTCAATATTGTATCGAAAGAACTGTAACTATGTTCCAGATTTTTAGATGGGATTTGCTTGATGGAATCGAGCTAGCCGTTCAAAATGTGCCTGAGATCAAGCCACGAAGATCTGATCCTTTTCTTGGAATAGAGATTGATCCAATGGCCTACATCAATCGGTGGAAGGTAAAGGATACTGAGTATCTGTTTCCTAGAAAGAATCTTTATGTGACAACAGATACGATTAAGTTTGATACAGGACAATCATCCCGTGCTCCTATCCATAAAGAATCTACTATTCAAGTGGCCAGCACAAAAGGCAAAGAAAAAGAAGAAACTTTATTTGTGGACACGTATGAAGATTCGCAGGCCAATAATGTGGATTGGGAACAAAAGTATCTATACATTCTAGAAAAGCAGTTCTACGACAACAAATCCTCGTCAGAATTTGATCCAGGATCCGACGTCGAAAGCGACCGCAGCCCCACATGGTGAACCTTTTACTTTTGTAGATGCGCATGCGCGTGCATCTTTTGTAATTATTATCATGCATTATTGTACTCGAGCATATCTGAGTAGACACCGCCATGACCAATCGATGTCAGGCAAGGACCCTCAAGATGCTCTTTTCTTGTATAAATAGAGATAGGATTGTGAGTCTTAGGCATCGTGAGTTTGAGTGCCATTGTGAGTTTCTGAGTGTTTGTATTGTAATCAAGTCTGCTCTTGACTTGCTATTTCTATGGTGTGTAACATTTTACTTGATATAATATTGAAGCCTGCTGGGTCGCCAGTCTGAGGACTGTTCATTCCAAGAACATCTGAGGTTGAGATTGTAAGGCGTGTTGTTGAAGCGCCAAGGTGTCGCGCTGTGTACGCATTTCTCTGGTTGATGTGAGGAAACTTTCTGCTTCAGCGTCCACTTCAGATTTTTGAAGTAAGTTACGATAGTCCATCCATCTTTAGAAGTTAAAAGAGCATTTTGTCTTCTGTCTGTCATGTTGAACGTAAAGCCTCACTTATTGGTATCAGAGCTCGAATCGTTCTTGAGCCTAGCCTAGTATCAAGCCTATTTTCCAAAGTCGAATTTATAGACAGAGCCTCCAGAAAGCCAGGCAGCCTTCGAATTACACAGCTCCGGCGTGTATATTAGATAAGCGCTTTCTGAAGTCAATCTCTGGTTTAAATTCATTATGGCCAAATTCTTACGATCATTCACTACGGTCGAGCGTAAAGTTATTAATGAAGTATCATCCCGGTCGGTTGAATCTGAAGTCCCTGAGTCTGAAAATGAAAAACATGAGGTAGTAGAAGACCCTTCGAAATGGATTCCTCCTGAGCTCCATTCTACTGAAATTTATAAGCTACCCTTGACCTTTCTGTTGAAAAAGAAAAATTTCCTGAAAGAAGTAGAAATCACTATCAAGATTTCTGGTCCGTCTGTTCAAATTCTCGCTTTGAATTTATTTTCTGATGATGAAATCAAACAGTTTCGTCAGTATGCTCGCGATGGAAAATATTTTTATCTTCATTTTGGGGGGATAAGAATTGGACTTGCTCCATTGTTCCGTCATGGTATCAACACTCCATGTATTGTTGAATTGTTTGATACTCGTCACCAAACCTATGACCATGCCCGAATAGGCACTATAATGGGAAATCTGTCTACTGGTTGCCAATATGGAACCATATTTCCTGATTATGCTATTAGTCTCATAGATGCTCATCTAAAGGATTGTTGGAAATTGTTATCTGGTGTTCAAGGATTACAAATGGCTGAAGAAAGTGAATATCTTTCTCTTATTGGGCAAGCCTCCTTTCAGCTCACTAATACAGCACATCCCAAGCTGAAACAGCCTGTTTTAAAAGATTGTGTTACTGTTGGATTAACCAATGCCCAAGTAGAAGGTGTTCTCTATGATCAAGAAGAATTACCTAGTAATTGGTATTTCCAATACAAAGCCATTAATGATACCAAGAAGCCTGAGTTAAAACCCAAACGAGTTACTATTGATAATGGTCAGGTCAAGCTAATTCCTCCTAGACCTCAAGTTCCTCGTCCTCTAGCCAGGCAAAAGAAATATGTTTTTCCTTTAGATCCTACTACGATTGCGTCTAGCAGTCAAAACATTCCTACATTTCAAGAAGTCGGTCAGTCCGAACCAGTGTTAGCTCCAGAAGAATTGTATATACCTGAATCAAAACCTTTTCTTCCTATTGTACAAAAAATGCACTGTCTTGGTCACTTTCCTCCGGTCGAAGAATGGCAGTATGCAAACCATAGATTTGTTAAAGGTGGTAAATGGCCTTCTCGTACTAAGTTCAGTACAACCTCTTCCTCTTCCAGACAGCCTCCTACTCGAGCTGATTGTGCTCCACTCATAGAGCATAATGCACAAAATCCAAATGATTTAGATCAAGTTTATCAGTTAGGCAATTATCTAACTACTTGGACAGCACATGCTGAAGATGTCCTAGATGATTTAGGATGTCAAAGTGAACAAATCTTAGAAAATCTTAAACTCTTACAAGATGAACATACCGCTGATCAGCAGCGATGAGAAGAAAAAGAGAAAAAGAGAAGAGCTAAGAAGAAAAGAGAGTCTATGCCTCCTAGATTCTCTCGAACTATGGAAATTCCGTCCAAGTGGGAAACAACAGATTCGAAATCAGAAGAAGAAGAAGAAAAAGCTGAATCGAGTAATAGTCAAGTTAGTTTCTTTAAAGAAAAGTCGAAAGCTATTACTTCTTTCACAAACAAATCTGAATTAGCAACTTTTGAAAATGCTGCTACTTTGTTTCCGTCTTTTATCAAACCCTCTCTGCAAAAAGCCAATAGACAATCAGAGCCTAAATACCCAAGACTTGAAGAAGATCTCTTTGCGACCAATATGTCTGGTTATGTTTTAGATTTGGATAAATCTAAAAATCCCGGTGAGTCTATCAGAGTCTGGATTGGCGCTCTCTATCAAATGCAAGTTGTGTCCAAATTTGATAATTTTTCTATATTTCTACTTGCTGAAAAACGAATGGCTGGTATTGTATGGGATTGGTGGTTTTCTGCAACACCTGAAGAAAGACAGAATGTTGCTTTAGCAGGATTAGCAACATTGGAAGTTTTACTATTAACTCAATTTGTTCCAGAGCCTACAGATGAATATAGACAACTTATAACTGATCTGTCTAGAATGCAGCTCAAAGATTTGAAAGATCTTGATCAGTTTGGGTCTGAGTATATGGGAAAAGTTTTTAAGGCAAAATTAAATAATGACTATACTCAGAAAGTAAATTTCTTGTCTAAGCTCCCAGGCAATTTAGGAGATATGATATCAAAAGATATTGAAACTCAAGGTAAAAAGATTGAACAGATTTATTGGATAGATCTGTTATTCAGAGCTAAAGAAAAAGTTAAATATCTTTGCTGGCAGAAACAAAGTCAGACTATTTCTCCTAATCTTAATGTTTGTCGAGATGTCTTACCCTGGACTCCTTTTCACAAAAGAAAATCCAAGAAGTCAGGAAAAAGATATGGTAGGTACAGAACCAAAAGAGTTGCAAATCCTCGAAAACCATTCAGAAAATTCCGCTATGTTAAGAAACGAAAACAGCCTAGAAGAGATGATAGATGCTATATCTGCAAGCAAGAAGGACACTTTGCTCGCAAATGTCCTAAAAGAATTTCTGGTAAACTCAAAGCTTGCTTTGATATTGAAGATTTTGCTGATGATTGGTCTATGGTTAGTTCCAATGATGAAGTATCTGATGTATATATTTTGACAGATGCTTCCGATTCTGAGAATGAATTAGTTGATTCATACAGTCAAAAGATGAATGTTTTAGCTTCCACTTCTGAACCTGAATGGGATGAAGAACATCATTTTAGTGATGAATCAGTTACTGATGAATATCTTGAAGATTCCTCTTCAGAGATTTCTGAGACTGAAAGTATTGTTTCCACAGACACTCTTAATTCACAACCCCGTTTTAATTCCTTGTCTCCACAACCACTCATGAATTCTTTGTGTCCTTATCCAAAAGCAGTCTCCTCTTCCTCCTCACTCCTTGTTAATACTCCTCCTGCTGATGAAAGTGCTTTTCTAAAGAAGATTGTGAAAACAAATCGCCTTTTGTATATTCCAGTTGAAGTTCAAGTTCGTGGTGAGTGGATTAGTGTTGATGCTTTCATTGACACTGGTGGTTCTAATAATCTTGCTCGCCCGTCCCTTTTTAAAGGTTTATGGAAACCTTTGCATAATATCCTTGTTTCTGAGACTATTGGTGGTACTGTTAACCTTACCCATTATGTAGATAATGTTTCTTTGAAACTTGGGGGGGTTATTACTATTAAAATCTCTGCAATTCAGCATTATGACAATTCCTCAAGTTTATTTCTGGGAATGCCATTTATTAATTCAGTATTGCCTGTTACAATTAGTGAAGATAAGATTATCTTCAATATAAAGAAAAAGGCAATTGCTGTTCCACGATTATCTATGGCAGATTCTGAAGCCAGAAAGACGCAGAGTCAAAAGAAAGTTGACTACAAGAAAAACAAGAAAACGTCTCATGATTGGCAAGAAGTTTTAAGCATTTATGAGGCCAAAGCTCAGTCAACTCTCAAAGCAAACAAAGATCCTAATTGGTCTCCTTTACAATTGGATATCTATGAACAGTTATTGAAATGTTGCTCTAATAACCCACAGGCATTTTGGACTACTGGAAGTCCAAAACAAGAGATTATCACATTGCATGAAAATGGAGTCACTGGTAAGTTAATACCTTGCACTCCAGCAGAAGAAAAAGAGATGCGAAAGCAAATTCAAGAATTATTAGATCTTCAGTTAATTGAGCGCAATGAATCTCATTATTCGTGTTCTGCATTCTTGGTAAGAAATCACTCTGAAATTGTTAGGGGTAAAGATCGAATGGTGATTAATTATAAGCCTCTTAATGCAATCACTAAGAGCTTCAATTATCCTTTGCCTCGCCAAGAAACTATCATGCGCAAAATTCATGATAGTAAAATCTTCAGTAAGTTTGATTTAAAATCGGGTTATTATCAAATTCAGATTGCAGAAGAAGATCGGCATAAAACAGCTTTCACATGCCCTGTTGGTTTCTTTCAATGGAAAGTTGTTCCATTCGGCTTAAAGAATGCTCCTGCTTTCTTCCAAAGAAGAATGGATCATATTTTCGGCAAATATGATTTTATAGTTGTATATATTGATGATATTCTTGTACATAGTGTTGATTTAGAATCTCATCTCAAGCATTTACAGGTTTTTCTTGAAGAAGCAAAGAATCATGGTCTGGTTCTCTCTGAAAAGAAAATGGTTCTTTTTCAAGAACAGGTAGAATTCCTTGGTATTCAAATCAAAGAAGGAAAAATTCAGATGCAGCCTCATTCGCTTATCAAGTTATCTGAGTTTCCTGATCATCTTACTGATAAAAAGATGATTCAAAGATTTTTAGGGATTCTCAATTATGTCCATAAATATATTCCTGATTTATCTGAAAAAACAGCCCCGATTCGTCAATTTATTAATGGTGGCTGGTCTCCCGAAGCTACCGTTGCAGTACAACAGTTAAAAGCTGAATGTCAAAAGTTACCGTCTCTGAAGCCTCCTGGTAATGGATTCTTAATCTTACAAACTGATGCTTCTGACAACTTTTGGTCAGCTACTCTTTTGGAAAGGGTAACCATTGACAAGAAGGTTGAAGAAATCCTCTGTGCTTATTCATCAAGAGAATTTTCTAAACATCAGAAAGAATACTTCCCAGCTGAAAAGGAAACCTTAGCCATCTTCAATGGAATACAGAAATTCAAAATCTATCTAGCTCCTGCTAAATTTTTGATTAGAACTGATTCCATGAATTTCAAATATTTCCTCAATGCAAAAATCGATAAACAGTTAGCTAGAGGAAGATTATTAGCATGGCAGATGTGGTTTCAGATGTATGAGTTTGATGTTGAATGGATCCCTGGTAACTCTAATTTCTTGGCTGATGCATTGACCAGGGAGATGAACAAAGCATACGGTATGGTTTCTGTTACAAACATCTTTACTTTTCCAGAAGAAGATTCTTTTCTTACTTTTGTTAAAAGATGGAGATTACTGCAGCAAATGGCTAGTGATCTCACTGATGAGATCAAAAAGCTTGTTGGTTTAAGGCTTCGCCGTAATCAATGGATCCAGAACTGCCAGGCATGGCAGGCCAAAAATGTTGGTCAATTTTTAGGACTCGATGAAGAACTGGTTAAAGTTTTCCCTCTTCCTAACATGAAGGTCAAAGTGTATTTTAAGACATTAGATGATTTCTGGACCAAAGCCTACACTGATAAAGCTATTTATGTTTTGAAAGTTTTGAACTACTACCAGATTATTGGTGTAGTTGATTTTGCTCTCTCTGTATATAGTTCTGCTAAGATGCTTGATCTAGCAGAAATAAATATGACTGAAAAAGTCCAGAGGTTCCTTGTTTCACTTCGTATTTCTGATCTGTTTGAAGAATTGGACGCCGCCTTTCTCCAGAGAGTAGATGAACACTATCATGCTACTGATTCCTTTCCCCAGTATGAATTATTTCAACCCTTTGCTGATTGGGAAATTAAAGATGGCAGGTGTCAAAAGAAAATAGTAATTCGAGCCTCACAGTGTGTTGAACGAACTGTTCAGTATCTTCGTACATTCACTTCACCATGGGATCATTACAACATGGAATTTCGACTTCCTATTGATCCTAACCCCTTTGCACAGATGTACAGTTCAGTTGTTCTTGCAGGGCCACAATTAGTTGATAATCCAGATCAAGTTAGAAAGGTTTCTTCTTGGCTTAAAGAGTTCACGAAATTAACCTTACAGGAAAAATTATCAATGATCAGAACTCTCGATCAAATGCAGGGACCAAAACCTACATTTGATATCTGGATTAATCCAAAGAATTTTGTTACGATGAAGATTCTCCATGGGAATTGGTCAGAAGACATTGCTTTTCTGATTAGTTTGATTCTATCTTATCATGTGTGTTCCTCGGTTGTGTTCACTAAAGGTTGGCAATATCAGTTTGATATCAGCCAGTATTGTAAAATTTGGGTTCAATATTGTATCGAAAGAACTGTAACTATGTTCTAGATTTTTAGATGGGATTTGCTTGATGGAATCGAGCTAGCCGTTCAAAATGTGCCCGAGATCAAGCCACGAAGATCTGATCCTTTTCTTGGAATAGAGATTGATCCAATGGCCTACATCAATCGGTGGAAGGTAAAGGATACTGAGTATCTGTTTCCTAGAAAGAATCTTTATGTCACAACAGATACGATTAAGTTCGATACAGGACAATCATCCCGTGCTCCTATCCATAAAGAATCTACTATTCAAGTGGCCAGCACAAAAGGCAAAGAAAAAGAAGAAACTTTATTTGTGGACACGTATGAAGATTCGCAGGCCAATAATGTGGATTGGGAACAAAAGTATCTAGACATTCTAGAAAAGCAGTTCTACGACAACAAATCCTCGTCAGAATTTGATCCAGGATCCGACGTCGAAAGCGACCGCAGCCCCACATGGTGAACCTTTTACTTTTGTAGATGCGCATGCACGTGCATCTTTTGTAATTATTATCATGCATTATTGTACTCGAGCATATCTGAGTAGACACCGCCATGACCAATCGATGTCAGGCAAGGACCCTCAAGATGCTCTTTTCTTGTATAAATAGAGATAGGATTGTGAGTCTTAGGCATCGTGAGTTTGAGTGCCATTGTGAGTTTCTGAGTGTTTGTATTGTAATCAAGTCTGCTCTTGACTTGCTATTTCTATGGTGTGTAACATTTTACTTGATATAATATTGAAGCCTGCTGGGCCGCCAGTCTGAGGACTGTTCGTTCCAAGAACATCTGAGGTTGAGATTGTAAGGCATGTTGTTGAAGCGCCAAGGTGTCGCGCTGTGTACGCATTTCTCTGGTTGATGTGAGGAAACTTTCTGCTTCAGCGTCCACTTCAGATTTTTCAAGTAAGTTATGATAGTCCATCCATCTTTAGAAGTTAAAAGAGCATTTTGTCTTCTGTCTGTCATGTTGAACGTAAAGCCTCACTTATTGGTATCAGAGCTCGAATCGTTCTTGAGCCTAGCCTAGTATCAAGCCTATTTTCCAAAGTCGAATTTATAGACAGAGCCTCCAGAAAGCCAGGCAGCCTTCGAATTACACAGCTCCGGCGTGTATATTAGATAAGCGCTTTCTGAAGTCAATCTCTGGTTTAAATTCATTATGGCCAAATTCTTACGATCATTCACTACGGTCGAGCGTAAAGTTATTAATGAAGTATCATCCCGGTCGGTTGAATCTGAAGTCCCTGAGTCTGAAAATGAAAAACATGAGGTAGTAGAAGACCCTTCGAAATGGATTCCTCCTGAGCTCCATTCTACTGAAATTTATAAGCTACCCTTGACCTTTCTGTTGAAAAAGAAAAATTTCCTGAAAGAAGTAGAAATCACTATCAAGATTTCTGGTCCGTCTGTTCAAATTCTCGCTTTGAATTTATTTTCTGATGATGAAATCAAACAGTTTCGTCAGTATGCTCGCGATGGAAAATATTTTTATCTTCATTTTGGGGGGATAAGAATTGGACTTGCTCCATTGTTCCGTCATGGTATCAACACTCCATGTATTGTTGAATTGTTTGATACTCGTCACCAAACCTATGACCATGCCCGAATAGGCACTATAATGGGAAATCTGTCTACTGGTTGCCAATATGGAACCATATTTCCTGATTATGCTATTAGTCTCATAGATGCTCATCTAAAGGATTGTTGGAAATTGTTATCTGGTGTTCAAGGATTACAAATGGCTGAAGAAAGTGAATATCTTTCTCTTATTGGGCAAGCCTCCTTTCAGCTCACTAATACAGCACATCCCAAGCTGAAACAGCCTGTTTTAAAAGATTGTGTTACTGTTGGATTAACCAATGCCCAAGTAGAAGGTGTTCTCTATGATCAAGAAGAATTACCTAGTAATTGGTATTTCCAATACAAAGCCATTAATGATACCAAGAAGCCTGAGTTAAAAACCAAACGAGTTACTATTGATAATGGTCAGGTCAAGCTAATTCCTCTTAGACCTCAAGTTCCTCGTCTTCTAGCCAGGCAAAAGAAATATGTTTTTCCTTTAGATCCTACTACGATTGCGTCTAGCAGTCAAAACATTCCTACATTTCAAGAAGTCGGTCAGTCCGAACCAGTGTTAGCTCCAGAAGAATTGTATATACCTGAATCAAAACCTTTTCTTCCTACTGTACAAAAAATGCACCGTCTTGGTCACTTTCCTCCGGTCGAAGAATGGCAGTATGCAAACCATAGATTTGTTAAAGGTGGTAAATGGCCTTCTCGTACTAATTTCAGTACAACCTCTTCCTCTTCCAGACAGCCTCCTACTCGAGCTGATTGTGCTCCACTCATAGAGCATAATGCACAAAATCCAAATGATTTAGAACAAGTTTATCAATTAGGCAATTATCTAACTACTTGGCAGGCACATGCTGAAGATGTCCTAGATGATTTAGGATGTCAAAGTGAACAAATCTTAGCAAATCTTAAACTCTTACAAGATGAACATACCACTGATCAGCAGCGACGAGAAGAAAAAGAGAAAAAGAGAAGAGCTAAGAAGAAAAGAGAGTCTATGCCTCCTAGATTCTCTCGAACTATGGAAATTCCGTCCAAGTGGGAAACAACAGATTCGAAATCAGAAGAAGAAGAAGAAAAAGCTGAATCGAGTAATAGTCAAGTTAGTTTCTTTAAAGAAAAGCCGAAAGCTATTACTTCTTTCACAAACAAATCTGAATTAGCAACTTTTGAAAATGCTGCTACTTTGTTTCCGTCTTTTATCAAACCCTCTCTACAAAAAGCCAATAGACAATCAGAGCCTAAATACCCAAGACTTGAAGAAGATCTCTTTGCGACCAATATGTCTGGTTATGTTTTAGATTTGGATAAATCTAAAAATCCCGGTGAGTCTATCAGAGTCTGGATTGGCGCTCTCTATCAAATGCAAGTTGTGTCCAAATTTGATAATTTTTCTATATTTCTACTTGCTGAAAAACGAATGGCTGGTATTGTATGGGATTGGTGGTTTTCTGCAACACCTGAAGAAAGACAGAATTTTGCTTTAGCAGGATTAGCAACATTGGAAGTTTTACTATTAACTCAATTTGTTCCAGAGCCTACAGATGAATATAGACAACTTATAACTGATCTGTCTAGAATGCAGCTCAAAGATTTGAAAGATCTTGATCAGTTTGGGTCTGAGTATATGGGAAAAGTTTTTAAGGCAAAATTAAATAATGACTATACTCAGAAAGTAAATTTCTTGTCTAAGCTCCCAGGCAATTTAGGAGATATGATATCAAAAGATATTGAAACTCAAGGTAAAAAGATTGAACAGATTTATTGGATAGATCTGTTATTCAGAGCTAAAGAAAAAGTTAAATATCTTTGCTGGCAGAAACAAAGTCAGACTATTTCTCCTAATCTTAATGTTTGTCGAGATGTCTTACCCTGGACTCCTTTTCACAAAAGAAAATCCAAGAAGTCAGGAAAAAGATATGGTAGGTACAGAACCAAAAGAGTTGCAAATCCTCGAAAACCATTCAGAAAATTCCGCTATGTTAAGAAACGAAAACAGCCTAGAAGAGATGATAGATGCTATATCTGCAAGCAAGAAGGACACTTTGCTCGCAAATGTCCTAAAAGAATTTCTGGTAAACTCAAAGCTTGCTTTGATATTGAAGATTTTGCTGATGATTGGTCTATGGTTAGTTCCAATGATGAAGTATCTGATGTATATATTTTGACAGATGCTTCCGATTCTGAGAATGAATTAGTTGATTCATACAGTCAAAAGATGAATGTTTTAGCTTCCACTTCTGAACCTGAATGGGATGAAGAACATCATTTTAGTGATGAATCAGTTACTGATGAATATCTTGAAGATTCCTCTTCAGAGATTTCTGAGACTGAAAGTATTGTTTCCACAGACACTCTTAATTCACAACCCCGTTTTAATTCCTTGTCTCCACAACCACTCATGAATTCTTTGTGTCCTTATCCAAAAGCAGTCTCCTCTTCCTCCTCACTCCTTGTTAATACTCCTCCTGCTGATGAAAGTGCTTTTCTAAAGAAGATTGTGAAAACAAATCGCCTTTTGTATATTCCAGTTGAAGTTCAAGTTCGTGGTGAGTGGATTAGTGTTGATGCTTTCATTGACACTGGTGGTTCTAATAATCTTGCTCGCCCGTCCCTTTTTAAAGGTTTATGGAAACCTTTGCATAATATCCTTGTTTCTGAGACTATTGGTGGTACTGTTAACCTTACCCATTATGTAGATAATGTTTCTTTGAAACTTGGGGGGGTTATTACTATTAAAATCTCTGCAATTCAGCATTATGACAATTCCTCAAGTTTATTTCTGGGAATGCCATTTATTAATTCAGTATTGCCTGTTACAATTAGTGAAGATAAGATTATCTTCAATATAAAGAAAAAGGCAATTGCTGTTCCACGATTATCTATGGCAGATTCTGAAGCCAGAAAGACGCAGAGTCAAAAGAAAGTTGACTACAAGAAAAACAAGAAAACGTCTCATGATTGGCAAGAAGTTTTAAGCATTTATGAGGCCAAAGCTCAGTCAACTCTCAAAGCAAACAAAGATCCTAATTGGTCTCCTTTACAATTGGATATCTATGAACAGTTATTGAAATGTTGCTCTAATAACCCACAGGCATTTTGGACTACTGGAAGTCCAAAACAAGAGATTATCACATTGCATGAAAATGGAGTCACTGGTAAGTTAATACCTTGCACTCCAGCAGAAGAAAAAGAGATGCGAAAGCAAATTCAAGAATTATTAGATCTTCAGTTAATTGAGCGCAGTGAATCTCATTATTCGTGTTCTGCATTCTTGGTAAGAAATCATTCTGAAATTTTTAGGGGTAAAAATCGAATGGTGATTAATTATAAGCCTCTTAATGCAATCACTAAGAGCTTCAATTATCCTTTGCCTCGCCAAGAAACTATCATGCGCAAAATTCATGATAGTAAAATCTTCAGTAAGTTTGATTTAAAATCGGGTTATTATCAAATTCAGATTGCAGAAGAAGATCGGCATAAAACAACTTTCACATGCCCTGTTGGTTTCTTTCAATGGAAAGTTGTTCCATTCGGCTTAAAGAATGCTCCTGCTTTCTTCCAAAGAAGAATGGATCATATTTTCGGCAAATATGATTTTATAGTTGTATATATTGATGATATTCTTGTACATAGTGTTGATTTAGAATCTCATCTTAAGCATTTACAGGTTTTTCTTGAAGAAGCAAAGAATCATGGTCTGGTTCTCTCTGAAAAGAAAATGGTTCTTTTTCAAGAACAGGTAGAATTCCTTGGTATTCAAATCAAAGAAGGAAAAATTCAGATGCAGCCTCATTCGCTTATCAAGTTATCTGAGTTTCCTGATCATCTTACTGATAAAAAGATGATTCAAAGATTTTTAGGGATTCTCAATTATGTCCATAAATATATTCCTGATTTATCTGAAAAAACAGCCCCGATTCGTCAATTTATTAATGGTGGCTGGTCTCCCGAAGCTACCGTTGCAGTACAACAGTTAAAAGCTGAATGTCAAAAGTTACCGTCTCTGAAGCCTCCTGGTAATGGATTCTTAATCTTACAAACTGATGCTTCTGACAACTTTTGGTCAGCTACTCTTTTGGAAAGGGTAACCATTGACACTAAGGTTGAAGAAATCCTCTGTGCTTATTCATCAGGAGAATTTTCTAAACATCATAAAGAATACTTCCCAGCTGAAAAGGAAACCTTAGCCATCTTCAATGGAATACAGAAATTCGAAATCTATCTAGCTCCTGCTAAATTTTTGATTAGAACTGATTCCATGAATTTCAAATATTTCCTCAATGCAAAAATCGATAAACAGTTAGCTAGAGGAAGATTATTAGCATGGCAGATGTGGTTTCAGATGTATGAGTTTGATGTTGAATGGATCCCTGGTAACTCTAATTTCTTGGCTGATGCATTGACCAGGGAGATGAACAAAGCATACGGTATGGTTTCTGTTACAAACATCTTTACTTTTCCAGAAGAAGATTCTTTTCTTACTTTTGTTAAAAGATGGAGATTACTGCAGCAAATGGCTAGTGATCTCACTGATGAGATCAAAAAGCTTGTTGGTTTAAGGCTTCGCCGTAATCAATGGATCCAGAACTGCCAGGCATGGCAGGCCAAAAATGTTGGTCAATTTTTAGGACTCGATGAAGAACTGGTTAAAGTTTTCCCTCTTCCTAACATGAAGGTCAAAGTGTATTTTAAGACATTAGATGATTTCTGGACCAAAGCCTACACTGATAAAGCTATAAAGGAAAGGATACTCACATAAGCCCCTTCATCTATGATAGTACCAACCATGATCATTCTGTAAGCTTGTACTATGATTTAGAATGGTACTTTAGATGGTAGACGGGGTCTACCTAGTAGATTCCAATTGAAGGAAATGGCTAGATTTCTTGGAGGAGGGACTGAATAAACGACCAAGTAAATCTATGATGAACTTCCTTCCTGTGGTAAAGGAAAGAGTAGATTGCCCCCGTGTTCATCAGATTCTGTGTTGACGAAAAGAATTTGTACGGTGTCGTTCTCATTCTCTTTGGTGACTATATCATCTGAAGGTAGACCTTCTGAAGGGTTGATTGTTGTCTTGAAATATTGACTTTGGTCCTATGTGGGCTTAGAGGGTTTATCTTCAATGATAGATGCTTCGACCGACCACAAAGGTGTGTCAGTCAGATTTTGAACTAGCGATGGACTTGGCAAGAGTTTCTTGTATTCAGGAGGAAGCCGTAGTGGTGAAGTAGGATGGTTATCCAAGACTCTTTTAGCTTCGTTCAGGAAGGGACAACGATGGAGGACATGATCGCCTTCACATAGTCTACAAGGAAATTTAGATCTTCCTTTCTGTCCATTGATTTCGTTTTCACTAGTTGATGGTGTACTTTGAACATGATCATCAGAGGTTGAGGGCACCGGATTGTGCAAGCGGGGAGACCAGTCCCTTAAGATCTATGGGATGTAAGGACAATCTCGATGATAGTGGTATCCCTTGCAAATGACACATGGAGATTAGGTTTTGATGGTGCAGTGTGTGGATTTTCCCCGAACGATGCATGGTTGCCCCCTTTTGCCATTGGCGTCTTCTTCTTCTTATTCTCATTCACTTTCTTCTTCTTCTCAGTTACTTGGTTTTTAGTTTTACTAGCTGCACCAAGCGAAGAGGAAGAAGGAGAGGGAGAAACAAACGAAGTAGAAGGTTGGGGGTTAACTTTAGTATCATCTGGTTGCTAATTTGATTGCTCAGGAATCACAGTGTTTTGAATGACATAGGTCGAGAAAAGCCATATTGGCAGGCCCATTGTCAGTCCTGGAAGGGACAATGTGGCCATATGAGGTGCACCAACATCTCCCCAAGAGAAGGGACTAGGATTCCTCCCAAGGGGAAATCCTTGATTGGTGGACTCCATTTTCTCAACCTAAGACCAACAAGGGAACAGTGATGTTATTCTGATTAAAATAAATTTTATGATGCTTTGACACAACTTGATTTTTCAATTTTTAAGAGTCGAGAAAAAGCTAAAGATGACTCTAGTCGCCTTCAATTTTTCATGAGCCTGAAGTGACGAGTGCTTCGATGGACCTTTTCTTTTAAGGAGTCTGAAAAGGAACGAAAGTGACTACTTTGGAAATCTAGATAGAGGGATTACCAAACCAATCACAAAACTATAGAATACTTTTTATGGTACGACAGTCAATCTTCCTGAATGTTGTGTTCAGTGCATTGCGATCGATAGGGCGACAGACACGACTTCCTAAGGATAAATGATATAGCCTATTGTGGTCTCCCAATATATACTCAACGGTACATGGGAGCACAAGTCTGTACTGGCACTTGTCGTCTCAAAGAGGAGGAATCACCCAACCTATGATGAAAGTAATAGTTACCAGGCTTTACGACACTAGAATACGTCTCTAGCCTAGACTTCTAAATGTTGTGCATTAGGTTCCAAAGCGTTTTTATGTTCATTGAAATTTAATTTACAATTGATCTTTCTTAAGAAGTTTTCCTTTAAGGTTCACCATGTGATGTAGATATACAATTCTTAAATATGCAATCTAAGATGATAAACAGTCTTTTATTTTCTTTTTACAATGAAAATCCTAGCTACTAAGGAAAGAGAAGTAAAATCCTTTCAACATAGAGAAGAGTGCACACACTAGATGCACTTTCCTAAATCAATTTCCACAAGCAGTCTAAACGCAAATGCACATGCATGTATTTGTTCTTTTCGCTTTCTTAATTTGTGAGTTACAAAAAGAATTCTAAGTATAGATCTAAACTATTTTCTTTCAAAGCGACAGTACTAACAATTTTCTTTTCAAAAAACAAAAGGAAGACTAAGACGACACTTTGCAATTTCGAATTGAAAATTGCTTTCGACACTTTAAATACTATTAATTCAAATCAAATACAATGACAAAAGTGTAATCGACTATCAAAAAGAAGAATATTCTTTTCTTTGACTAAAAATGACACTTGCGGCACTTTCAAATCAAAAGACGATAGTTAGATTAAGCTACTATTTGCAAAGGAGAACTGTAAATGGTGAAAAATACATAAAAACATTCACAATTCTTTGAACAATGGAGGCTAAATAATGCAAAGGAAGGTATTTTCAACAGTGGTTTACTGATCACATACAGTTAAACTATTGAATAAAGCTTAAGACAATAAAGAGAAAACCAAAATATAGAGGCAGAAATGGTCTTACCTAATCATTGCATCTGTAACAAAGGGAAACAAGGATGCATCACACCTGCAGCACACAGAAGGTGTGATGCATCCAGACTGCCAATGAGAGATAGTGTGATGGTCCAAGGACAAGAATAGGCTTGGTTTTTGCTCACAATTTGCAGCTTAGTTCAGGGATTTAGGCTGAGCTAATGATAGGCAGTAAACACAAAGAATAGGAGCTGATCTAATGAGGTTAATTGAGCTACCACCAGGGCACTTAGGATGTTTGCAGGTTAGATGTTTAGTTCATAAACTAACCTGGAGATTCACTGAAGCAACATTGATCTACTTTGTAGTGGCATAGCAAAAGTAGTTTGAAGGCTAGCTAGCTTAACTTCAGGCTCAATCTATAGTTTATAAAGCAAACAAATAGAAACAAGCAAAGAAGCTATTCGCTCTCCAGCGGAGTCTCCATTTTGTAATTGGGAAAACTAGTGTCCATTTAGAGCTGCTAGTCCCACTAAGATGTGTAGCTATCTTAGAAACAAGCAAACTAAAGTCAATTGTGTTTTCCTTTATGAGAAATAGATGAGAGAGAAGCAGAGAGTACCAACCTCAGTCTTTTGCTTGGCTCCTTGCTTGTTTCCTCTCCCCTTTGATAGAACTTTGCCACTCTTTCCTTACTTGTCCCGCTTCAAAGAACACCTATAGAGTCAAACCAGCATAATACCATCAAAGCATAGAGATCTATAGCCATAAACAATATAGGATCATGTATATATTAAACATACAAATGCATATATCAATACAAGATTCAGAGATATACAAGAATATGGAGGAAAGTTCAAATAGCTTTATTGATAGAAGTAGTAGAAGAGAGGATTACAACCCATTGATCTGACCCAGCACCATCCTCCCAGCATGAAAGATCTCTTCACCTCATGAAAAGCTAGATCACCCAACACTATGATGTTCCACAGAGAAACCAATAGCACTTCCTTACAAGATACAAAATTCCAGCCTCCGGATAGGATGAGGGATCCATATATAGATATTTGCAGGTGGGTGAGTCAGCTTCTGGGATTTTGATTAGTGTCATTTCTCTAATAGTTCTTGGTTCCACTTGGAGATTTCATGATCTCTTACTCATCCCTGGGAGAATTCAGAGGGGCAAGTGTCAAATGAGCAGTTTCTAGAAGATTCTCTGAGTTTCCACCTAGACAACTGCCTTTTTCATTTGTCTGCTCTTGCTCATCACACCCTACAGAAGGGATTTTCAGTATACATCACACTTTCTGCATGTAGTAGGGGAGATGCATCGTACGCTTAGCAATGAGCAGTCTGTATGGTCCAGTTTTGACAAGTTATGAGTACTTTTTTAGGGAGAACTTCTGGGAGATGATGTAACAGCTGACCATGTTCCTTTAGGGTATGAAACAACACTTTTAGGGGCTTAGAAGCCCTTTGTTTATGGACATATGAGATTGGGATTGTAGTTCCCAAATATATCTGTAACAGTAGATGACCATCACTTCCCCCCTGTCAGATACAAGGTGAGATGATGAAGAAAACTCAAATGAAAGATTGTTCAATACTCTAGAACAAGTTCTGGCATATGATTGAAATATCTTCTTGGTTTTTGAAGCCCATTACTAAGAAGTGATCCATCCAAGATGAATCTTTGTTCCTCCAGGAGGGTTGTTTTTGAAGCATTTGTTTGAATAATGAGTGGTTTTATGATGGTTCTCACATGGATGTAGATCAAAACATTAATATTTCATATGGTCAACTCAGTCATATTGTTGGAATTTTACAACTTTTGGTTGCGAATGTGGAGGAGCATAATCTAGAACAGGTGAAGGTGAAATGTCATAAAGGAATCCAACACTCTTAAACTAGATGGGCTTTGAGTAATCTAGAATATGAATGGAAACCTCCTTATCATATCCAATACCTGTTTTCTGCTTTTTATGGAAAAGCTCTTCCCAAGTTCTATTGATTTTCTTGGGAATTGCAGACTGAATTTCTGCTTCTGCATGTAATTCTGCTACTTCATTAGGCACTGGATTTGAATCAACTTTCTTCTTATGGGAGTCTATTTCAATATTATGAACATAAACATTTTCAGAATAATGACTCAGCTGTTGTAATTATTATTTCTGTAGCTGAGATTCAAGCTACAAAAATTCTATCTTGTTATGTGCATTTTGCACACAAATTCTAATCTCAAGAAGAGTGTCCTTGCTGATGTTTATCATCTCATCTACACTAGAACGTATTAGAGTATTCAATAGTTATAATACATCATCAATTTTGATCATCTTTCAATCTCAATAATCAAACTCAACAAATAAAAGTGTCGACTTCAAGTTCTCAAGTAAATTTGAAATAGATCTCTTCATTTTAAGGTGAAGTAGAATGTGACATAAAAGATCCTCATCAAAAAATACTAAGGAGCATAAAGACCTCAACAAAATTTTGCAAACTCTCTTCAAATGAATAAATATCCAACCTCAATGGTCTCTAATGTTCAAATTATTTAAGATATTCAAAATGCCACAAGCTATAATATCACAAACCTTAATCAATATCGACCATAGCAAGAGAATTATTTGACAGATCGATAAAACTGGCGAGCTCTATTTTAGGTGAAGTTATGACATGTAAAGTTGTTGTTGCTTGTGCACCAAAAAAATCCCTTAATATCAAAGAAATGTAAGGAGCACTTCAAGTCCAGTGACAAGTCAATCATTATGGGTCTAGTAACTAGCCCAATGGGAAAGAGAGATCATATACATAGAAGGATGATTCAAGTCTTGAACTCTAGACATTGAGGAGAAAAAATAATAACACAATAGGAATCGTATCACCTTGAGAATTAAACAAAACCTTTATAAAATGAATATAACAAAATGAATATAGCAAAATATGTAATTTCGTCGTATTGCTAGAAAGCCTTCTGCTTGAACTTCTGTAAGTGTTTATGCTATTTTGTTGCAGAAACATATCTGCGACCTCATACTTTTGTGCTATTAAGGCTTATCTTCTAACTGCTTCAGTATCAAATTATCAAGTGGTAATTACAGGAATTGCAACAAGATCCGTGAGGACCATCTATAAGAGAAGGAATGGTTTCTCTGTCAAGTGGTTTTGAGGTAGGGAACTACATAGTGAGACCAATGAACGCAATTCAACTCAAGCTATTGTTTCAGTGCATATATTGGATGAAGGTTAAATTAACCATATGTCATAATCCCTTGCACATGCATCAACACAAGGAGCAATATATTCAATGCTCCATTAATGCATTCAACCTTGTATTCAAACTATGATATCATGGAACAAGAATTCCACCAAGAATTCAGTAATTTTGTAATGATTATAAGAAGAGGTCGAGATAAAAATAGACCAAACAATGCCTTGCCCCTCCTAAACAACCTTACAAATCCCAACGTCAACATATTTACTCTCAGGAAATGTATTTAACATGGAATTTGTCTTAACCTCCTCGATTTTTTCTATCTTTACTATCCACTTCCATTTTGCCTGTCAGGTTTTGTTACTGCTATAGGGTAAGTTTGCCACAATTACTGCTCACTAGACATATTTTCATGGAATTGAATTTAAATCTCTACATACCAGAGTAGCTAATGAAATGACATTGGTGAAATTCTCCTCAATGCAATAATTTAGGTAAGGATCCGATGTCTTCAATACATAACTACCACAACATGGAACTGTATAAGCAACCTCTTACAAAACTACCACAACGTGGATCTATTTGCAGGTGATTTGATACCATCTCATAGGTGCATTGATAAATATGATGATTATGGCGCCGACCAAAACGAAGGTTTGAAAGACAAACAAAAATGCGGAATTGTTTGAGAGAATGTTAAGCAGAGTAATGACAACTCTTACAGGCGAGACTATTGGAAAAATGACTAACTTCATGAAATTCAATGCAAAATAACGCACAACGAATCAATGCCAATACAACTTAGCATATAAACCTTGAACTTCAAGAAACACAAAAAGAAACCGAATGTACATGCCATGAAGAATTTAGGTCTTGCGCACTGACCTGTGCAAATTTGGAGGAGCGCACTGAGCTATGCAGATTTGGAGGAGCCTGGACAATGCCTAGGTCTAGCACCAAACATGCAAAAGAAGGTCACAAGAGAATAATGGTTCAAATTGGAGCAAGGAAGGAGAACGCCTGATCTGATACCATGTTAAACATACATGGAATGTAAATAGCTAATTTGGAAGATGAGCATTAGATTTCATATATTATTAACATGATATACATTTATAGTACATTTTTTTTTCCAGAGAAAAAAGACAGTAACTTTTATTAATAAAAGATAAAGTTACATTAGCTGGTTATACAGTAAACAGCCACATGGCCCCAGTGCAAAACGCACTCATAAGCAGCGATAGGCAGTTAACCCGAGAGAGAGAGAGGAAAAGAGAGAAGAGAAAGAAAGGGGAAAAAGGCCCCAGCACGAAACAACTCATGCATCATGTTTTCTGCCCTTTTTTCTTTTCGACCTTACGCCACTCCCCCAAAGGGGGCTCGGTCGAAACAATGACTAACTGGGAAGATTCTTTCAGCTTCCCTGATTCTTTGTCTGAGTCTGAGGAGTCTGAATGATGTTGCCATTTGTTGCCTCCAATGATCTGATCCCCGGTTGCCATCTCTGCTTTGTCTTACTGAGTCTCTACTTGATTTGAGTGTGGCAGTGAATCCTTGTTAACTGCTGAATCTTCCTTCTGATTTTCTATTTCAACTTCCTCTATGGTGGTGTCATCCTCTTCAGCCTCTGTTTCTGCCTCTTCTGTTCCCGAAGGGGCTTTTTTTTTAGCAGTACACCTTTCTAAGACTTCATTCAAATTCTGCCAGCCTCGAGACTTCCTTTGTTGTGGCTTGCTCTTGCTGGGGCATGCTTTGAGCAGATGACCTGTTTGTTGGCAACCTCTGCACCTGAAGGCTGTGTTCTCATAGTCCAAAGGTTATTTCCACTGTATATTGTTAAAGGTCAGGAAGATGCTTTCAGGTAGTCCTTTGCTGAGGTCTACCTCAACGCATATCCTAGCAAAGGTGAAAATTCCTTTTAAATGTCTATCTGTATCTATCTTTAGCATTCTTCCAAGGGAATTCCCTATAGCTGTTAAGGACTTGAAGTGCCAAAAATGTAGAGGTAGATTATGCAGTCTAACCCAAACTGGCATCCTTGAAACCACTATAGTATTGGCGTCAAAATCTGAAAACCATGGTGTGACGAATAACCCCGCACTGCCCCAGAACCATGGGCCTTCATTGAGAATATTATCCCTTTCTTCGTTTTCCAGAAAAGTTACTATGAAAAATCCCTTTGAGCAAAGGTGAATATGGCAGTCTTTTGTCCAGACTGTGTGTATCCAATGGTACAGAGCCTCAGTTTTAGGCCAAAACCCGTTAAACCTACATATAACAGCGTTATTTTCCAAATCTGAATAAATACCTTTTACCTCTGGAAAATCCAACGAGATGGATGGGGTTTCTGGGGTTTGATCCACAATGTACTGCCCTGGAGGAGTATTTAAAATTGCTGGTTCTTTTCCCTTTGAAGAGGATTTCCCTTTTTCTGCATCACGATATGTGCCTGTTGGTTTTGAAGTTGATCCCTGAAAGCCTTTGGGACCTGCATCCACGCTTCCTCCTCTCAGCCTTGTACTTAAGAAGATGGTTGTATCTCTGCCGATACCATAGTGCTGTAAAGTAAAATTGTCCTGTAACATTTTACCTTCATGAACCAAGCAAAGTAAATTTGGAGGGATGCCTGAATCAGCCTGAATTTCTTCCTTTAAATTTTTAATCAGTAATCCAGTCCAGATTTTCTTACAAATGGTTTTCCCTGTTAGCGTCCTTATGAAAATATGGAGTCGTTCCTGTTCTGGGTTCTTTTGAAAAGGCTTGGATTTATTTACCCCAAAACCCATTACTGAATGGAGCCCATAAGCTTTAGGATCCGACCCAGATCTGCAAGTGACAAAGAGGCCCGTATCTAATTCGATCAAATTCAGAGGGCCGAGAAAAAACCAAGGAAACAGGGATCTGCCCTGTATCCATAAGACGCGGGCTGGGCCTATTCCCCAGGGTAAAAAACCGGCGAAAGAAAATGAATCGGCCAGTGCACTTGCCGCAAAGACATCTGACTCGATCTGGCTTCTAATCATATAACCATGCATTTCCCTACCTCGACTCAGAGCTACAATGTCAGCACATGCTGGGAGAGCACTGGCAATGGTAACTGAGTTCGGTTTCACACCGGAAGCAATCATTTCATTTAAGAGCTGTAAGCCCCCCTCTCCGTGTGCATTCTGAGCATAAGCTTCTTCATGCATTCGACGAAATAGCTTGAGAGCCTCTTCTCCATCCCCGCTCTGCGCACATCCTGCTATCATAGTGCTCCATGTGACCACATTTCTATGAGACATTCTGTCGAACACTTCGCGTGCATTCTCCAAACTCCCACATTTGACATGCATAATCACGAGGGCACTTTCCACAAAGGAATCCGACTCTAACCCTCTTTCTCTAATGAGTCTGTGGACTTCCCTGCCTTGCTGAAGATACCCAAGTTCAGCACAGGCTTTAAGAACACTGGTATTGGCAAATTCATAGAGCTTTCCTCCTGGCGAGAAAATCATAAGTCCAACTTCTGCATCGCAGAGAACCGAGAGCTCGTAAGCTTTCTTCAGCAATCCATTTCTACGCTTGGAAAAAGTAACCTGCCTGCTGGCGGGATTCTCAATCCTCTTCATCTGGATTTTTCCCCTCACCATTCTTTATCTCTTCAGGAAAAAAAAAAAAAAAAAAAAAAAAATTACATTTATAGTGCATTGTGTGACCATTGGAATCATATTCCAAGTGGTCCCTTGGATTCGGGTGGCTATTCACATTCCACACCAACCCATAGAGAATTATGTGTCCAACAAAATATGTGAAAATGATCATTCCAACCTAAATATAAAATCATTTTATGAAATATATCATTAGAATTTTCATAAATGAAATTTTATACACTGAAATACAAGTCTGTTGAAATCACAATTGATCATATCCACCAATGATCAAGTTGGAAAAGATGTGCACTCTTGGGCCAAGCGAATTACACTCTTGGTAATGAAATTTGAAATGGGAAATGATTGGACAGTACCTAACCTTAGGATATAACCTTGCATGATGTTTGACAAATATCCTACATAACTATGTTTCCCACTTATACACAATTTTCGCATAAGGCAAGTCAAATCAAAACTTAGAATGTTGTATGAAATCTGAAAGTATAAAAATTTAAGCTTAAAGTAAAGACATAAAAATGTATAAGTGTGTAGAATCATTAAATAAATAATATACAATTTGAATCAATCAGATTAGCTAATAAATGAAGTTTGAAAGTGGATTTTAGTGAAGCAAGGAAATTTTGGCCCACCTCATTAATATGCATGCTCAACCTTCATGTCAAGACCAATATTTTTTCCTATGAGGATATTTTCTCTTGAATTTATAAGGCGGAGTCTCATTGTTGACCAAGTACATTTTTTTCATGCAAGAAAAGGGTATATTTTCAAGCTGGAGAGGATTGTAGGGCCATTTGTTATAAACAACATACATGTGCTTACATAGGATGAAGTGATCATGAAGGAGTTTGGTTTTGAGAAAGGAGAAAAGTGGAAATATGACCCTCACCATATAATTTTGAATAAAAGGGTGGAAACTAGTTCTGCACATTATATTCATCAAAGCAGACTAGAAATTGCGAAAATGGAAAATCAAGAAACTTGGTGATGTGGCAAGTCTCAACAAAGAATGCATGATGAAACCCATATAGTAAAAGAGAATAGTTTGAAGAGGATTGCTCCTAAATCGATAGATGTTGAGATGGAGGATTCCCATTCATACAAGAGGAGTAAGATTCAAACAGAGGATGAAGAACACATACTAATCAAATTAATAGAAGAAGCTTCAAATGAGCATGGTCTTCAAATGCAGTTGGGAAATCTAGGGCACACTACTTCCGCTTCTATCTCCACTTATTTGGAAGTATTCACAATAGAAAAAACTCCTTCTTCATTTGATTTTTTTTGAAGAATTATCATCAAATTAAAGAAAGGAGTTATAAAATGAGAATTAGTATGGCAACACAAGTAACAACTCAATCAAACTCAAGCTATCAAATAAGAATTCTCTCTACCATGGAATTAGAGAGAGATTAGTTATAGCTATTTCTTACACATGTTTCTACTAAATCTATTCCGTCAGGACCATATTTTAGAAAATTGGTTTTATCTATTATTGTTGCTAATATTCCCCTAATTGAAAAGATAAATTTTCTTAGAAAAGTAGCAGAAACAATCTATAGTGACTTGAGCAAATGTTATTTGATAGTGAGCAATGTAGAGAAGATTTTGGAGAAAGTTTCCAATCAGCTGAAATAGGAAAAGGAAACTTCTAGAGCAACCATATCCAAAATGAAGAGTACAAGAAATTAATCATTAAACTTGATGTAGCTCCAAATGACAGGGAATCCATCAAGATCCTGTTGTAGAACACATAATCTGTTATGCAATCATTGAGGAAGAAGTTAAACATCCATGGGATTCAGCACGCTGTAACACCCTCCTTCCACATCTACCCAAGTAACTGGCCAACCAGGGTAAACATGTGATGAGAGGCTACTATGATATTATTAAACCTCCTAGGTTACCTTAAGGATGTGGAATCGACAGTAACACATCAAACTTACCTTCCACATCAATAACAACACTACCAGGAGCTATCCCAACCACTCAGGTATCATGATCCTGGGTCCCATTACATTTTAAAGCTATTAAACCTCCAGACACCCCCATGGTATGTGCATGCCAACATCCAAAGAGCTTTGGATGCTCCCACAAGCTTGCATGCCTATGTCTAGGGACTATTTCTAGCAAACTTGTGCCAGAGTCTACAAGATTTAAGGCACTTTTCAAGCCCATAATTCTGGCCATTGCCCAAAATTTGCTGTAAATTCTGGAATCCATTAAACACATGATGAAAAGATTAATAAACCAAAAAATAACTCAAGGAATAGGCCCGAACATGCCTAACCAGGACTGAAATTCTATCAAACAATCGGCATCAATGCAATCTTTAGGAGTAAGCAACATATATGAGCATATGGGTGTCATACTTATCTCAAAATTGGCATTAAGCATTGATCCCTTACATCATTAGCTGCATTATCATCTATTAGGTCGTAGATACATTGTCCATTCATTTACAAATAAAACCATGAAGAGCACCATACATCATCACTATCATAAAACATACTTCTAACCAACATAATAACAACAAAAATATCAAGGATACATCAGCCATAGAATCCACATACAAACTTGTACATTTATACATAAGATATCCAGGAGAGAACCTATTTTTAATGAATGCAAAATCCAACCTGATATTGGACTGCAATGTTCCACCCGACCATAGAATGGTTGAGTCAAATATCTCTTCACCCATTCATCCTCGTGCCATATTCCAAGAATGAGTGTGGGAATCAAACCAAAAGAACCAACCAAGGCATCCCATGGCTAAATGACCTAACCCTCATCAATAGAAACTAGGCTTTACTGCAATCCATCCTTGATCACTAGGCAAAAAAGATAAGCATGTAATAACAGGCTTTACCATGATCTCCGCCAAATCACTAGGCCAAACAAGCATGGATGCCACCAGATTTCTCTGTCTTCACCATGAGGAATTTTCCTATCTCCTAGTATCTTGGGCTTTATTGCAATCCACATCAGATCACTAGGCCCTAAACCGAGACCCACTCTCTAAGCTTTACCACATATCCCAACTTGGGATTACTAGGTCCAACAGAGAGAAATCCACCTCTTGGCTTTACTGTATATCCCACCATTCACCGGCAAGGATTCCTAGGCCCACCGAGGCACATAATCCTGGCTTTACTGCAACCCACAATCTAGCTCAGGGGTTACTAGTCCAATGGCTTTACCATGATCCATAGTCTAGTTCAGAGACCACTAAGCCACATTTTCTATCATTAGGAGATCCACCTCACTCAACTTCTAATTCATCTGGCAATCCAGCTCAACCAAAACATGAGAACCCCATCACACCATGGCTATTCGGAAATGGGAAGGCTAGGCTTAAAACATAGTCACACCTAGAAAAACCCATGCCATAACAACAAATAACCATATGCAATACCATGCATGCCAAATATAGCATGGAAATCACACATGCAAATAGATACCTGCAAAGAATCCTACTGTAGTTTCTTGATCTTTCTCTTCCTTGGTTTCTCTTTGTTCCTCTTGCCTTATTTTCCTTTCTTGATCCAATGAAAAACCTGAGAAAAATCTTGCCAAATGATACTTGTGATCATTTTTATCAATGAGGCTTCTATTTTCTTCATTTTCCATTATTTTCTTTCAATTTCCTCCTCACATGCAACATGTGACCTTTCACTTCCCTTTTCTCCTAATTTCCTTTATTTTCAAAAATCAAATGCCACAGAAATGCATCATTCTTTTCCAAAGCCTTAGCCATTTCATTTTCCAATTTCCTTTAGCCATAATAACCGAAATGAACACCCACTAGGATTCTTCACTAATCGTTCAACTTGGAATATGTGTCCCATCAACCGTGGATTATAATTTTTTGCATGGATTTTTAACTAGGGTTGTTATAGAACCCTCCCCTTTTGGGGAACATCATCCTTGGTGTTCAATGACACTTATAACCACAAGACTGTTGAAAACAAAGCGTACTACCCATGGACCTTTATAACATAGCTCACTATGGTATTTCCAATGACCATTTGCTAAATCATGACAAACATACCTTTACTGGAACTTTATAACATATCTCACTACATTATTTACAATAACAACCACATATACTTACACACATTTTCTTCAACTAGAAAATAAATGTACTGCCTATGGGGCTTTATAAATCCAACTCAATACAATATTTACAGTAATACACACATATACACATATGCACATTTTCTCAACCAACAAATAAAAGGATACAATGCCTGCATTTGCAACAATGGAATCCAAAGGATCACAACTTCACCCTCAAGGTAAGCCTAGGATTCACCTCCTTCCCAAGAAGTCCAAAATCCACTACCAAAGTCAAAGCTACATCAATGTCTACCACTGCAATCCTATGCAACTTTTCCTCTCGGTGACCAGTTACCGGCTCATTGTTCCAATGTGCACTCCTAATGTGCATCTAATTCCATCTAGTAGTGCTAATGACCAAAAAAATCTAGCCCCAACCCTCCTTTCTTCGATACACAGTCCCCTTGGTAATTCGATCACCCCCTTTCATGAAATCACTCACGTTCCAAGTTCCCCAACATCCCCTATCTCAGGAAATCCATCCCTTGGAAAGGCTTCCTCGCATTAGAAGGTCAACAACCAACACATATAGTAACCTAAAAATCATCATACCAATCATAGCATGCTCATCGAAATCAATGGAAACTATTGGATACTAATGTCCCACAATGACCCTACTCCTAAATATTTTACCAACAGACTGCTACATTTTCAAATTAGTTTTGTTGTAGCAATTTCTTGCAATCAATTTCAACCACCCAACTAGGCATTTCATGCTTTCCTGTACCAAACACATAATTTCCATTAGAATCAAAATAAATTGAACTAACTTCAAATCACACCTCATTGGTAGCTTGTCAATAAGGAAAAATTGCAATCATGTTTACTTCTTGTCACAACAAGTCAAACTGGCATATTTTGACAAATCATCATATATAAACATAACACATAAGGTTAGCTCAAAACACAACCATCATAGATCAAAATCATAAACCACATGTAACCATCATAAACTAGAATCATAAATCACATGTAATCATTATAGACCAGAATCGTAGATCACATGCATAATAGAACTAAAATAAAATATTGATACTTATCCTTATTTCATATGCACTCAGGGTTGGTTTCCACACCCGACAAACACCAAGTTCCTTCTCCTTAACCATGTGCACATAAATATAGTGTACATCATGCACATACAACCACACATGACATACAACACTATGCAAGACATGCACCTACACTTGACATACCACACATATACCTACACCTAGTGTACAAAACAACATATACATACACCTACACTCGGTGTACAACACAACACAATATATACATACACTTACACCCAGTGCAAGACACAGTACACATATGTACACTACATAAAACATAGTGTATACACATGTCACGAGACCACAACTACACAATGCACATACATAGTACCATATGTACACAACACAACATGTACGACATGCACATAATACCACATGCACACCAATACCACATGTACAACATGTACACAGTACCACCCATACACATCATCACCTGCACAACGTGTACACAATATCACATGTACACAATAACACTTGCACAATGTGTACACAATTCCACATGTACATTGTACCACCTGTACAATGTGTACACAACACCAGATCTATACAATACCACATGTATGACATGTACACAACAACACATGTACACAAAAACACATGTACACAACACCACCTACACACAACACCATATGTACAACATGTACACAATCATGATATGTACATAGAACTACATATACAACACGTACATAACACCATCTATACCCAACATTGCATATGCAATGTTCGCATAACACTATCTGTACTGTCCTATACATAACATTGCGTAAACAACATGTACACACACTATATATACACAACACCGCATATGCACAACATCATAGATACAACATGTACAATATATTCAACATATGCACAAAAATAGTACCACAGATCCAAAACCACACTATCTCTACCAAGAAACCTTACTTTCAGTGTCTCCCTGCCATCCATGCTTATCCCAGCATGCCGCAGATCACACCACTTTCATTTTGCTTATGTACCCCTGAACATTACCTTTCCATAACATAAACATCGGCATAATACAAGTATATAATATCAATTCATGTCCACATGATACTGACCTAATAGATCTATCAAGGTTACTCTTTCCACTTGATTCCTCATAAGACGAAGAACCCCTTCATGATATTCACCTGTGTAATTTATCATTCCTTCACAAGAATGATTCCTAACATCCATGTTAGACAACAACATACATACATACATATATATACATAGAAATATTAACATTAAACAATCATGATCCTGTCAGACAATGACATACATACGTACACACACACACACACACACATATATATATCAACATAGTCATGATCACAACATAATCACCAGATATCATAAGGTCAAGGTTAAGAGAACTCCCTTTATGCATGCAACACATGCGTAACATTGAGAACAATAGTTCCCAACATAGCTAAGGCATATGATGCCTCAAATCCATTTACTTCACCTTTCCTTTTACCTTTCTCATGGTTGTACTGTGACTGTCCATTTACACCAATGGACTATACCAATCCAACCGATTATCATATTCTTACCTTCAACTTCCCTTACTCATGCAATGGGCTTCATTCGGGTATTACATCACCTTCTAGGTTTCATTCAGCTCTCCTTGAGCTGCACTAAATTTCCTCTTTCCCAACCAATTCCTGAGACTCTCAAAACATAAAAGGAAAGAAAAAAATGCAAACAAGAAGAAAACCATGAAAATGAATAACAATACGACACCATGAACAAAGTGGCAAGGCCTTGCACCAGACATAAAAAAAACCACAAATCAAGCTCAACAAATCAAAAAATACCAAAAGAACAAGACTAGAAATAGACACCATGACTCAATCCCCATGGTTGCCAAGGAAAGCTCAACCTGAGCCTTCTTCAAGATTTCATGGCAACCTCCCTCTTCCATGCAATCCACTACATCACATTCCCATAAACACATAACTGTGAGTGTATAAATAAATATAACAATGCACTGGTTACCTTAACTTGTTGTGCTGAGCACGTTGATTACAATTGAACACATCCACGCCATATCTCAAGGGAATCCAATCCATTTGACAGATCTAATTTTAACTAGACACTAACTGTTATACCTGTCAAATACATGTCCATGAATATAGCACATACACGGATAATGTTAGATGAAATCAAGGTTCAAAATACTTCTGGTATGTAAAGAACTCATTCATTTGGAATTAGGGTTCCCAAACATAGCCAAAGGAATTCTTTCTCAATTCTTTTCTTTTAACTTTTACCTTGTTGCAATCAAGGCTTACTAAGTACTATCACATCACCCAACTGTTAGTTATATAAACACATCAATTGTTATCTTGTCACACTAATACCAAACATGTTTCCTACAACTGTTTACAAATGTCAACCACATGTTCCAAATATCAAGACAATCAGTATATCAATTTGAAATCAAGCTTCACCAAGACTAAAAATCATGTCATTATCCATAGTCAACTCATAGTCATCAAACATAATGCTACAATTTTCACCTATTACACTTAAGTACAAGTTAGCTATCTCAACGCATATGTGTGATTAAAACCATCTTAAAATAATATCATTTCTTGATGCAACCTTATAGACGCATACTCATATCATGTGATTAATCAAACATTCAACAATAGATATATGACATAATAGGCACCAACAATCAAATGCCAAAATAGATGACATAATCAAACATTCAAGCACAAAGTAGACGACATGAGAAAGCTCATACCTTTATGCATCTCATGGGAGGCTATATTTTCGACACAATCAATCAAGATTAGCATGATATAAATTCATGACATATAAACTCAAACATAAATAAGGTCATGATATCCATAATAATCACTAGCTAACATGTTCACATCATAAACTCATAAACAATTATCATTCATACATAATAATCACATCTGCAGAGCCAATCTAGATTAGTATGAAATAATATCCCAACAGATTAACTCATACCTGAATTTCATAACCCTAACCATTTGCATAGACCAATCAAAATTAGTATGATACATGTAACATCAAGATCTTAATGTAATAAACCTAAACATCACGCTACTAGAAAATATAACAACAAGTTACATATCATGCTGATCAACAACATATAACATAATCATCAAGCTAACTATCATATAACAACAACAAGTTAACCTATAACATACTCATCAACAATATATAACATATAGAATCTTAATAAGTTAACCTGTAACATACTCATCAACAACATATAACATAATCATCAACTTATCTAACATAAAACAACAATAGCAATGCATACAACCATAGGTTACTGTCATTCATGACTATCTAACACATCTGCATGTGACTACATTAATCAACTAGCATTTATCATACATGTAACCATAACATCAATAGAATGAAACACACACATGTAATCATAATTAACTCATACCTGAATGTCATAACGCTAACCATTTTCATAGACTAATCCAATTAGTATGATACATGTAACATCAAGATCTTAATGTAATAACCCTAAACATCAAGCTACTGAAAATAACAACAATTTACATATCATGCTTATTAACAACATATAACCTAATCATCAAGCTAACTATCATATAACAACAACAAGTTAACCTATAACATACTCATCAACAATATATAACATATAGAATCTTAATAAGTTAACATATAACATACTCATCAACAACATATAACATAATCATCAAGTTATCTAACATAAAACAACAATAGCAATGCATACAACCATAGGTTACTTTCATTCATGACTATCTAACACATGTGCATATGACTACACTAATCTACTAGAATTTATCATACATATAACCATAACATCAATAGAATGAAACACATACACATAACCATAATGCATATAACAACCCTTAACCTACATACCTGCATGCCCAACATACAAACTGTAGGACGACATGATCTTTCCTTGAGGTCCAATTTTCCCACTTCACTTTAATGATCTACATCTCATGCTCTATCTCATCCAACACATTAACATCATAACATACCAATATCATCATGATGACCTAACTGTAGGCAATGAATTTATGTATAACATCCTTCGCCATGAAAATGCATGCATAAAAACATATAGACACTGACATGCATAACAAATTCATATACAACCATATACTCATAATGACACATCTCACAACAACACCATCAAACTTCACATGCTGAAATCACTACAACCATGGTCAACACCATGAAAATGCAACAAGAACATGGACTACAGGCATAAGCAACACATATGCAACTGACATGAATGCATGACCAACACACCGCCCATCCAGTTTGAGGGGTGAACCATGCTATCATACCACTCTATAACATCCTCCTCCCACCTCTACTAAAGTAACTAACCAATCGGGGTAAACATGTGACGAGAGGCTACTATGATATGATTCAACCTCCTAGGTGACCTTAAGGAAGTGGAATCGATGGAAGCACATCAAACATACCTTCCACATCAACAACAACACTCCCAGGAGCCAACCCCAACACTCATGTATTATGCCCGTAGATCCCACTGAGCTTTAAGCTATTAAACCTCTGGATGTTCCCATGCTATGGGCATGCAAATGTCTAGAGATCTCTAGTCACTCCCACAGGCCTGCATATTTGCATCTAGGGACTATTTCGAGTAGACCTCTACCAAAATCCACAAGATTTAAGAAACTTTTCAAGCCTAGAATTCTAGCCACTCCCTAGAACTTGCTGTAACTTTCGGAATCCAGTAAACACATGATGACAAGACTAATAAGCCAAAAACTAACTCTAGGGCTAGGCCTGACCATCCCCAACTAGGACTGATATTCTCTCAAACACTTGGCATCAATACAATCTATAGGAGTAAACAATAGATCTGACCATATGGGTCTCATACTTATCTGAGAATAGCTAAGAAACATTTCTCCCTTACATCATTAGCTAGATTATCATCTATTAGGTCATAGATACATTGTCCATTTATTTACAAATAAAAACATGAGAACTATACATCATCATTGTCATAAAATATGCTTATAACCAGCATAATAACAACAAAAATATGAAGGATACGTCAACCATAGAATCCACATATAAAATAGTATATTTATACATAATATATCAAGGAGAGAACCTCTTATTAATGAATGAAAAATCAAACCCAATATGGGACTACCATGTTGTTATAGCACCATTTAACACTCTTGGTAGATTTGATGCTTTGGTTATGGCCTAGGGCAGCCCTTCCTTTCCATACTTGGTCCAAATTCTAGAAAACAGTGTTTTAATTCCCATACACTATTTTTCCCTGTATAAAAAACGTGTACATGCAAGTTAGTCTATACCCAACTTGTGTATATGTGTTAAAACACTAAAATATATAATGTCCTTAAATTCAGGCGGAGTTTATGGGCTTTAGCTGTTACTCACCTACTATAGCCCATGGTTCAACTGTTTCCCAACTGAAAAAACTAATTTGGAGAAGTATAAATAAACCTCCATGGAAAGGCATAAGGGGAAGAGAGATGAGATATTGATATTATAGTTGATTGCATCCTTGATAAAGTCTGAAGAAATCCCTGTGCCTCCTACACTCCCATGTTATAGGAAACCTTTGTTTCCTTCTTTGAGGTGTCCATCATCTTTGCTTGACATCCTGGTGTACCTTTACAGAGGAGGATTGTTGAGGCCTAGGCAGGACGGATCCAGAGGATGGTTCCGCTTGGAGCTGGAGGAAGACTCAAGTTTTAGTTTTCCACAATTAATTTAGCTTAAATCATTAAAGAAATGATGTTCTGTTCTTGATATTTATTGTGTTTATGAATTAATCTATGTTATGATTTACATATGAAATCTTATGTTAGTGCTCATTTTCTCACATTCTTATATGATTTAACACCTATGTCATGAGCATGCTTTTTATTACTGTTGTTGTATATGCTTTTCCTAGATAAGTTACAGGTTCTAAAGCCATTGGAAGGAGCAGAGGGTTTGGACCCTGCATGATTGACCTTAAACGTAGGACCTCTAGGTAATACCTCTTATTCCTACTTCAGTAGTTTAAGCATTTATACTGCTTGTCTATGTGTTTCTTTATGTTGTATGCCCTCCACTCTGTTGGGGTTTTCAGCCCAATACCCTATGGTGTTTCAGTTGTCATTGAAAGCACCATGGTTGTCAGAGTCATGTTCATTATCACATTAGCTATTTGGTCCTTTGCTTGTGCTAGTTTGATAAGGTCTCCACTGACTTCTTGCTGGTGGGTATTTCTCTTATTGATTACGACAAATTGCTTTGCAAGAGGATCTAGAGCTGCACCCTAGCCCTATTTTCATTATTGATATGTCACCTTGTTCTCATCATCAATAAACATCATGGGTCTTTGACGGAGTGGTTTCCCTTGTGTTCAATGTCAATTTTTGTTATCACACATTGAGATTTGTGCAGTACCTTGGTTTCCATCTGACCCTATTAGTGGATTCCTCACCTCTGTGTCAGTTTTCATTATTGGTTGGTTCAAAGGGTTTCTATAGTGTGTTAGCTACATCTTGTGTATGCGGGAAAGATGGTTTGGTTTGGTTACTACATCTTTCTTCATCTAATTCCTTCCACATTATTGGCTTATGGGTTACACTTGTGCTGGATTGATGAAGGATACCTTAATGCCTTCCTTCCAACAGATCTTTTCCCATCAACTTCAACTCATTTCTATGGGAATAAGGTCTAGAGTCCATTTAGTAGTACCTTAGGGTTTGCAATCATCAGCGGCAAACTACTTCACTATCAACAGTGGGAAAACATCATTGTCTCCTGACTGATAGATTCTTCCAAGTGTTTGACTTCGGCTCATTTATTCGCACTTGTTAGATTATACTGGGTACCTTGGCTCTCATCATCATTATCGATGAGTAGTCTCACGTGTGTTAATGGTATACATAAATGACCGGTAATCAAATGATTTCTCACATGGTCAACTTTAGATCATTTATTCCCATTGTGTAGAAATGTACCACAGCAGTCGGTGAAGACCTCAGGTTTGCATCGGCATTTATTGGTTCACTCTCCAATCCCTCATGTTTTTGCTAGTGATACCATCCACCTTATATGTTGGCACCCAAGTTGTGTGTAGTACTATTTGTTCCACCATTTGACGTGGTACTTTTTGGATCAACTTTATGACTTCAGTGATCAAATTTCTACTTCAGCATCATTGATCAGTGCTTTATATATGATATTGACACATGTACTTCTATGGATATGATTGGTTGATCCACTATCTATTTTTAGTACTTTTATACTTGTATACATATTAGATCCACTTTTGTACTTGACATGTAGACATTCCTTATTCTCTCTAAGAATGGGTATGCTTGCCTCAGACAACAAATTTCTTTCTGATCTCTTCTACTGGCTTGGCAGGTTGCATTCAGGTGAACTCCTTTTAGGTCTCTGCATGATTCCTTCTATACACTTAATACGTTTCAGCGATCATGTACCCCTTATGACCTCATATATTACAGGGCATCTATTATAGAAAAATTTACGAATCTTGGTAAATTTTATGATTTGGTTATGGACTAGGGCAACCCTTCCTTTCCAGACTTGGTCCAAATTCTAAAACATATTGCTTTAATTCCCATATGCTATTTTTCACTATATAAAAAGCATATACATGTTGGCTATTCTACACCCAACCCACATATATGTGTTAAAACACTAAAAATATATATAATATCCTTAAATTTAGGCAACGTTTATGGGTTTTACCTGTTACTCACTTACTATAGGTCATGGCCCAACTATTACCCAACTGAAAAAACTAATTTGGAGAAGTATAAATAAACCTCCATGGGAAGGCCTAAGGGGAAGAGAGATGAGATATTGATATTATAATTGATTGCATCCCTAATCAATTCTAAAGAAATCCCTAGGCGTCCTGCACTCCCAAGTTATATGAAACCTTTGTTTCCTTCTTTGAGGTGTTCATCATCTTTGTATGACATCTTGGTGTACCTTTACGGAGGAGGACTGCTAAGGCCTAGGCAGGATGGATCCAGAGGACGGTTCCGCTTGGAGATGGAGGAAGACTAAGGTTTTAGTTTTCCACTTTTCATTTAGCTTACATCAATAAATAAATGTTGTTTTGTTCGTGATATTTATTGTGTTTATGCATTAATCTATGTTATGTTTTGCATATGAAATCTTATGTTAATGCTCATTTGCTCACGTGCTTATATGATTTAACACCTATATCATGAACATGCTTTATATTAGTGTTGTTGTATATGCTTTTCTTAGATAAGTTACAGGTTCTAAAGGCATTGGAAGGATCAGAGGGTTTTGACCCTACAAATCAACCTTGAAAGGAGGACCTCTTGGTAATACCTCTTCTTCCTACTTCAGTAGTTTAAGCATTTAAACTAATTGTTTGTGTGTTTCTTTATGTTGTATTCCCTTCGCTCTATTGGAGTTTTCAACCCAAGATCCTAGGGTGTTTCCACCCACAAAACATGTTCATCATGTCCATAGAATGGTTGAGGAAAATCTCTCTTTAGCCATTCACCCCCATGCCATAGTCCAAACATGAATGAGGGAATCAAACCAGAAAAACCAACCAGGGAATCCTGAGGCTAAACCACCTCACCCTCATCAATAGAAGCCATGCTTTACCGTAATCCATCTCAGATCATTATGACAACAAAATAAACATGTAATAAAAGGCTTTACCATTATCTGCACCAGATCACTAGGCCAAACAAGCATGGATGCCACCAGATTTCTCCACCTACACCATGAGGAATTTTCTTATCTCCTTGTCTCTCAGGCTTTACCACATATCCCAACTTGGGATTACTAGGCAAAACAGAGAGAAATCCACCTCTTGGATTTACTTCACATCTCGCAATTCACTTGAAAGGATTCCTAGGCCTACCAAGACACACAGTCCGAGATTTACCGCAACCCACAGTCTAGCTCAGGGGTTACTAGGCCAGTGGATTTACCATGATCTAGAGTATGGTTTAGGGACCATTAGGACATGTGTTCTATCATTCCCAGATCCACATCACTCAGCTTCAGATCCATCTATAAATCCAACTCAACCAAAACATGAGAACCCCATCACACCATGGTTATCTAGAAATGGCAAGGCTAGGATGAAAAAACTGTCACACATAGAAAAACCCATGGCATAACAACAAATAATGGCATGTAATACCATGCATGCCAAATATTGAAAGGAAACCACACATGAAATTTTATGCTTGCAAAGAATCCTGATGTAGCCGCCTGATCTTTCTCTTCCTTGCTTGCTCCTTCCTTCCTCTTGCCTTCTTTTCCTTTCTTGATCCAATGGAAAACCTAAGAAAAATCTTGCCAACTGATCCTCATAATAATTTTTATCAATTAGGCCTCTATTTTCTTCATTTCCCATTATTTTCCTTCAATTTCCTCCTCACATGCAACCTGTATCCTTTCACATCCCTTTTCTCCTAATTTCCTTTATTTTCATAAATAAAATTCCACATAAATGCCTCATTACTTTCAAAAGCCTCAGCCATTTCCTTTGCCAATTCCCTTTAGCCATAGTAACCAAAATGAACACTAACTAGGATGTTTTTCCCACCATTCAGCTTGGAATATGTGTGCCATCAACTGTGGTCTTCTATATTTTTAATGGGTTTAGAACCAAGGCTGTTACACATGCTCAAACAACTGAGTTGGCTCAAGTTGAAAAATTAAGAGAATTATTTGATAGAAATAAATAGATTGTTGTTTTGTAGGAACAAGTGTGTAGCCTAAAAAATTCAATTAGAAACCGTGTTTGCACCATTGTGGTTCCAGCTGAACCATATCTGTTATGAAACCAACTCAAAAAATAGAAGAAAAGATAGATAAACACCTTCAAAATCAGCCTCTTCGAGGGGGCAACCTCCTTTACATTACACAAATGAACAATTATTGGATGATACAAATGACAGGACCTAACAATATCACCCCTCGGAGAAATTGACAAAGGTCACACTAGAGCTCATAATTTCAAAAGTTGAACTAAAGAAAACCCAAGATGATTTGGTCGTGGTAAAGGAGTAGTTGAATGTAAAGGAGAGATAGTTGAACATAGAAAATTAAAATAACAATCAAATTACCAGGAAGTTTAAGGAAGCTCATAGATGAAATCAAAGAGTTGAAAACCAAGTTGAAAGGTAATATTTCTTTAATTGAAGCTAGACAAATTGTTTGGGATGGCATTATTCACGAAGTTTGTTCTATATGGGAATATATTCATATAATTGCATGGAATAAGATTATGATAAGAGGATAAGAAATGAGCATTTATCTATGCAAGAAACATGTCCAAAAATAATCACTCATGGCAAAGAACATAATTAAGTATTTGAATGAAAAATATTCAATAGAATTAAGAGTGGGAGTCACAATAATTTGGACCAAGCATACCAGTGACGACATACTTTAACATGTGAAGGCTCTAAAACTCAAGTGAAGGCCAGGACCACATGATGGGAGTTGTACCAAAGTATTCATTCCATACATCGTAGTCTTTTTTGAAGTGAAATAAAGGGGATAGGCATATTGTTGAATCAAATTTTTTGTTGCAGAAGAGAGCATGTGAGTTGTCAAATTAAACATTGGAATTCTAAGGTTGTGAACACTAATGATCTTAATACTGATCTAAAGATATAAAATAAGTTGATAATAGATGGGGTGAGATAGGTAGCACATGTGAACCATCATATTGAGTTGATCTAAAGGAAAATTGTAAACCAGGTTTTTGAAAAATCAGAGTGATTTGGGTCAGAAAAGCATAATGGCGAAGTCAAGGCTACAAGCAACCATGATGAAGGAGTGGGAAGTGTGAAACACTATAAAATACCACCTAAGGGATGATTGAGGAATGAAATAATTTATGAAAGTTAGTCTTCGAGTAATATAGGATTATAGGAGACAAGGGAAATTTAAGTTGGAATTGAGAAAAGGAGTGCAAGAGTGGGTGGTTCCAAACTAAAGGAGTATGGGGGAGATCACAGAGGGAGACAAAGGAGAATTGAAAGAGATGGAGGAAATGATGAGAGAATGGGCCTCAAGGAGTTTCCATGGTAAGGTGACATGGTTATGAAAGAACAGACTGCGTTAGAAGAGCTGGAATCAAGATATACAAAAAAATGATATTTCATCCATGGGAGGAGGTTAAGTTGCGATGCGTGACTAGGACTAGGGAGGGACCCTTCCTATCATAGAGATGGTTCTCATGTCATGCTATAGTCTCACTAGTAAGTCTAGCCTAACACCCCTTGAAGCATAGACTTACGAGTCCATATGGCAAAATGATGTCGGGGCAATTCCCACTCTAGGAGTTGCAGCAGTAGGATGAGACTCTACCCCCTTTTTTAATGACTAGACAAGGGGAGCTTACCACTAACTACTTGAAATAGGAAAAATACCTATTCTTATAGGTAGAAGGATATGGAATCAATTTCAGGAAACAATATGATTAGTTGAAAAAGTTTGGGCCATTGACACAAGTAACTCTCAGAGTATATTGAGAAGGAAGGAGGAATAAATTCTTGCCACTACCTGCCAAAGGAATGAGAAGGTACTTTAGGGAGAAGAGCGAAATGGTAAAGTATAGGCACAGGACCTAGAATTGGAGCAATAATTATGGTCATGTTTCTCTTTCTAAGAGCACTTTTGTGGGGAGTATGGATGTGGCTAACCCCTCCTAGTTTGTTCAAAGAGATCTAAGACAACCAAGTTATCTATTTACCTCTACGCTTATTGAAAAATAGAAATAATACAACCTCAGTAAGGACAAATGTTCTAGATTGATGGGGATAGAAGAAGAACGAGTGGCTCAAGGATGAGGCACATGTTCTTGTTGTTGTGTAACAATGCCCTAATGGGCATTAATTCTTGTGTATGGGAATGACCTATTCAGGCCTTCTTATTTGTGATATGTGAAAACATTATAACAGAGATATGTAGGATATATGCTAAGCCCTATGACAAAGGTATCATGATAGATCTATGACGTTTCTGTTGAATTTTTATTGCTAATGTTATATCTACAAAATTTCTCATAGTGACATTTGGTTTATGCAATGTGAAAATGTTAAAAATGTTTTAAAATGCAATTATCTACAACATACACTTCTAGCCCTATGAAAATTAACACTATTATTTCTATATTCGTTAATGGTTAACGAAGAATATTCTTGAGTAAATGTTGAAAAGTGAAATAAATTATATGGTTGTCAAATATTGTCCATAAAATTAAACATTTGTGTGGGGAGAGAGGAAAAATTATAGGTCACTTGTGGATGTTGATGAACTTATTTTCCTTGTTGAAAATATGGATAGGTTTGTATTTTTATTTTTTTGTTTCTATTTGGATTTTAAAGTGATTTTTGAGTTTATTGGTCTTGTGAAATACTCAAAAAGGTTTTGTCCCTCCTATCCTCTTGTTATTTTCTTTTTCTTGTGTGGTGGTAGTATTAATTCTGGCAATATTTGGACTCTTGTAGTTTGGAAATTCCTAGATACAATCATGCCATTGGTAGCTATCCTCCTCCTAGAGGGTGTTAATGTGACAAGATGCATGAGATAGGAAAAGGAGATGAGACACCTAGCTATCCAATTGGAAGTCCTGCATAAGGCCATGGTATACATTAGTATCTAGATGGAATCCCAAATGAACAAGAATGAAGAGATGGAATTAGGGTAAAGAATTCAAGGACTGTAGTTATTTAATGCAAGGTATGGTGGGAAACATTCTACCAGTATATTACCTTCGAAGGATGTCATTTATCCTATCATGTTCCAACCATATTCCAACCAATTTTAAAATAATAATGTACAACATTTTTTATTGGATAAATAGGGAAAACAAGGGTATGTTGCCTATACTCTATGTTGTAAAATAAAAAAATATGACAACATCACCAATGTGTTACGATTTGAAAATTACAAATATTCCTATTTATAGATGACCTAAGAGACCTTTGAAATGTGTGGGTAAAACTCCTTCTCATATAGTGTGTGGTAACTCATCCTCATTAAATTTGGGTGGACAATAACACATCCTCATTAAATTTCTACTGTGCATGAATTCTCCAAATTGGTTTGGTTTTATAGGGTAAAAGGTAGGGATTGTGTGCCTGAAATAAATGGACACTAGTACCCGTAATCAATAATTGAATAATATGCAATTTCAATCTTTCAGATTGACCACTAAATGAAGCTTTGGCATGCATTTTAGAGAAGCAATGTAATTTTGACCTGCTTCACAACAAATACATGCCCAACTGTAATTTTAAGGAAAAATTGAATAATTCAACTTGGAGAGTATACCTTTACTCATAAGTAAAATTATTACAATTAAAATATTTTAAATTTTTCACATATATATTTATGTTCTTGAAGAATACTCCATATTGCATGGATTTCATGGTGTAAAAGACAAGGTTTGTGTGCCTCAAATAAATGCACATCAGGACCTGTATTTAATTGGAAATGATATAATGATTATTCCATCACATGGGTATGTGAAATTGTACCTCAGTCTTGTGGTGTAGCAATTCCCTAATGGGCCTCAATCTTGTGGTTTAAAAATTCCCTAATGGGCCTCAATTTTTAGGTATGACAACACCCTCTTTGGGCCTTCTTATTTGTGATATGAGAAAAGATTTGACAAAGATTAAAGGAGATATTTTGAGCCCTATGATTGTTTCGCTGCATTATTATTGCTAATGTTTTCTCTACATACTTTCTTATGATGATATGGGGTGAATGGTATGTGAAAATGTTGAAAATGTTTTAAAATGGAATTATCTACAACATAGACTACTAGCCCTAAGAAAATTAACACTATTACTACTCTATTGGTTAGTAAATATATAACAATGTAAAAGTGTGTAAAATAATAAAATAACTAATCTAAAATTTGAATCAATTAGATTGGTCAAGAAATGAAACCTTGGGCATGCATTTTAGTGAAGCTAGGAAATTTTGGCCTTTTTCACAAAAATGCATGCCCGGCCTTCATTTCAAGGCCAAAGTGAATGGTTCAACTTGGAGAGTATTTTTTTACTCATAAGTAACATTAATACAATTAAATATTTTTATTTTTTGCATATATATTTCTATTGTTCAAGAATATTCCAAATTGCATGGATTTCATAGGGTAAAAGGCAAGGTTTGTGTGCCTCAAATAAATGCACACCAAGACTTGTAATTAATTGGAAGCTATATAATTATCATTCTATCCTATCGGTCTATGAAATTGTACCTTAGTCTTGTGGTGTAACAATGCCCTCATGCGCCTCATCCTTATGGTGTAACAATGCCCTAATGGGCCTCAGTTCTTGGGTATGCCAATGACTTCTTTGGGCCTTCTTATTTGTGATATGAGAAAATATTATGATAGAGATATGGAAGAGATATGCGGAGCCCTATGATAGAGATACCATGATAGACCTATGATAGAGATATCATGACAAACCTACGGTTGTTATACTGCATTATTATTGCTAATGTTCTCTCTACATAATTTCCTATGATGATATGGGGTGAATGCAATGTAAAAGTGTTGAAAATGTTTTAAAATACAATTATCTACAACAAATAATTATGTTCCTAAGAAAACTAACTTTGTTACTACTCTATTAGTTAGTAAAGATATAGCAATCAAAACATGTGTAAAATAATAAAATAAACAATCTACAATTTGAATCAATCAGATTGGCCAATAAATGAAGCCTAGGCATGCATTTTATTGAACCAAGGCAATTTTGACCTACTTCAAAAAAATTCATTCCCAACCTACATTTAATACCAAATTGAATGATTCAACTTGGAGAGTACTTTTTCACTCATAAGTAACCTTAATACAATTAAATATTTTTAATTTTTCACATATATATGTATGTTGTTCAAGAATACTCCTAATTGCATGGATTTCATAGGGTAAAAGGTAGGGTTTGAGTGCCTAAAATAAATGCACACTCAGACTTGTAATTAATTGAGAATGCTATAATGATCATTCCATCCTACAGACCTATGAAATTTTACCTCAGTATTATGGTGTAACGACACCCTAATTGGCCTCAATTCTTGGGTATGACAATGACCTCTTTGGGCCTTCTTATCTATGATATGAGAAAAGATTATGACAAATATATAAAGGAGATATGTTGAGCCCTATGACAAAGATATCATGACAGAATTATGATAGACATATGACTATTCTGCTGCATTGTTATTGCTAATGTTCTCTCTACATAATTTCTTATGATGATAAGGGGTGAATGCAATGTGAAAATATTGAAAATGTTTTAAAACTAAATTATTTACAATAGCCACTTCTATCGCTAATAAAATTAACACTATTACTAATCTATTATTTAGTAAACATATAACAATGTAAAAATGTGTAAAATAATAAACTAAACAATCTACAATTTGAATCAATCAGATTGGCCAAGAAATGAAGCATGGGTGTGCATTTTAGTGAAGCAAGGAAATTTTTTCACGCTTCATAAAAATGCATGTCCAACCTTCATTTTAAGTCCAAATTGAATGATTCAACTTGGAGAGTATTGTTTTTACTCATAAGTAACATTAATACAATTATATATTTTTATTTTTTCACATATATATTTTTGTTGTTCAAGAATAATCTAAATTACATGGATTTCATAGGGTAAAACGCATGGTGCGTATGCCTCAAATAAATGCACACTAGGACCTATAATTACTTGGTAGTGATATAATGATCATTCCATCCTATGGGTTTATGAAATTGCAGCTCAACCTTGTGGTGTAACAATGCCCTAATGGGCCTCGGTCTTGTGGTGTAATAATGCCTTAATGGGCCTCAGTCTTGTGGTGTAACAACAACCTAATGGGCCTCAATTCCTAGGTATGACAAAGACCACCTTGGGCCTTCTTATTTGTGATAATACCACAGTACCTTAATCGACCTCAATATTATGGTGTAACAAGGCACTAATGGACCTTACTCTTGTGGTGTAACAATTCACTAATGTGCCTCAGTTCTTGCATATGAAAATGCCCTGCTTGGGCCTTCTTATCTATGATATGAGAAAAGATTATGATAGATATATGAAGGAGATACACTAATCCCTATGATAGAGATATCATTAAATACCTATGAAGAATATATCATGACAAAATTAATGTTCTCCCTACATAATTGCTTATGATGATAATGAGTGAATGTAATGTGAAAATGTTGAAAAATGCAATTATCTATAACAAAGACTTCTAGCCCTAAGAAAATTAATGATTTTAGTACTCTACTGGTTAATGGTTAATGATGAATATTCTTGAGTAAGTGTTGAAAAGTGTAATAAGTTATATGGTTTTCAAATATTTTCGATAAAATTAAACATCTATGTAGGGAGAGAGGTAAAATTATAGGTCACCTATGGATGGTAATGAACATATTTTCCTCATTGAAAGTATGGATAGGTTTGTAATTTTATTGTTTTCTATTTTATTTTGATTTTAAAGTAATTATTGAGTTGATTGGTCTTGTGAACTACTCAAATAGGATTTGTCCCTCCAATCCTCTTGTTGTTCTCTTTCTCTTGTGTGCTAGTAGTCTTAATTATGTCAATATTTGGAGTCTTAGATTTTGGAAATTCCTAGATACAATCATACCATGGCTAGCTATCCTCCTCCTAGAGGGTGTTAATGTGGCAAGCTGAATGAGATAAGAAAGGATATGATACACCTATTTAGACAATTTGAAGGCCTATATAAGGCCATGGACTACATCAGTACCTAGATGGAATCCCAAATGAAGAAGAATGAAGAGCTCGAAGGGTAAATCAAGGACCTTAGTTATTTAATACTATTACTTTTTACAAATATGGTTAATTCCCACCTTGGACATCTCGGATGATTGATATGATGATTGCATTAGATTCCTCTTTTCAAGAAAACCAAAATCGACCTAAATATCACCTTATTTAGACAAGATAAAGTTGGTTTTTGAATTTATTTATTCACTAATGTATATTGGGTTAGATAGGCCCTAAGCACATGTTAAATTTGTTAGGTTGACCTCAACCCCAAGTGGAACCTAATGAAACCCCAGAAATAGAATATACTTCAAGCTCATTTCGACACATTTGATCAAGCCATCTTCTCTTCTCTTATTATCTTGGTTCGCATAGGTGTGATAGAGGAAGGTTCACGCAAGGGTCTAAAATATCAGGGATGAAACTCACACTAATCTAGGGTTTTTTGGTTCCTAGATGCTGGCACAAAAATGGGTATTTTAGTCCCTGGACATTGGCACACATTGGTCAAGAAAGTGTCAAGAGATCCCTAAATGCTGACACATAAGCCTATGGGATAGTTCAGGGTTTCAAAGACAGATCTGGAGTTGTTGGTCCCCAGACGCTTGTACAGAGTGGCCTTGAGAGCATCCAGGAAGTCCCAAACACATGCACAGTAACTAGAAGAGAGTGTCTTGGGGTTTGGAGCATATTTGGTGAATTTGTCCCTGGACACATGCATATAATGGTCTAAGGGGAATCCGAGATACCATAGACGCTAGCATATAGTTCACAAAGAGCATCCATGATTGTTATAGAAGCTTGCAAAACTCCTCCTCCCAGTGTCCAAGACTCAGAGATGAGATTTCAGTATTCCAAAGATTCCCCTCAGTGACAACAATGTTCAAAAGTATCCAACAGTTAACTACAGTCAGTGAAAACACATTACAACCATCAGAATAAGGGTTTTGATTATAAGCATGATTAGACCTGTTTCATGGATATCATAGTTGTTTTGCTGCATAAATAAATTCATGGATCATTGTACTCTCTTTTGCTAAATCATTTGATGAATATCTAAGAAGAAGAATATTTGCAAGTGTTTTCCCCATATTTGGTTTTTCCTTGGTCTCAGACCAATCCTGGTGTCTCTATGTGTGCATGCTTTTATTCTATTATTCCTTTATGTTCCACTGCATTGATGATGATTATGTTGTTCTTTGTATATAACTTCATATGTTGATGAATAATGGTGTAGATCTAAATAATGCAATGATGATATGGGCAGAAGTTAATTTATTAATGAAGAAATGAAATTATCAAAACAAAGAACATGTAGCCCTATGAAAAATTAACATGGTATCAGAGCTCAACTAAAGAAAATCCATGGATATCACCCCAATGATGACACCTTTGATGGAAGAAAGAACAAGATGGTGGACACCTAAAAGAATTCTAGGGTTCAAAGAAAACCCTAGGCAACTTGATTATAAGGGTTTGATGGATTTGACGAGGTTAGGGTTGCAAATAAAACCCGGGTTTATTGAAACAATATGAGATATGGAACCTAGTTGGTCAATGTGAATATGCTTGAGCACTTGATAATGATTTAATGAAGCCTTAGATGGGATATCCCTATCAAACTTGGTAAGATAACTGAAGGAAACATTGGTATATGGACCATGGACATTGATGGCTCTTGAATATTGGTTCAAGAGGGAGAGGATCACCTCTCATTGAAGATAAGTAATTCTTAACTTATGATGCCTCCTACTTTTGTTTAGACTATGGATTTGATTATTATGTTTATTGCTTATACTTCCTGCATATGTATTTGAGTATATGGAGGTTTCTCACCTCCTTGATGATATGTGATGAGTATATCCTTCTTGAAGATCATTTGATATTCAAGAAATAAAATATCGATATGGAAAGAGGTAAAGAGGTACTTTATGAAAAGGTGACAAGCACTACAAGTTGCCTATGAGAAGGTGCATAGGTATTTGAATACCACAAGGTATGCATGCTATGTTGTATTTCAGAAATAACATTGATGGCTATGTAAGCCCTAAGACATGATGAGAATGCCTTTTTCTTTGATGTCTCATACATGAATATGAAAGCAACTTGGATCTATGTTTCCTATGATGAAATCATGCACCTGGTGTTGAACATTTTGATCTTCTTGAATTCTATGAGGCTATCTAATGTTGATAAATTGATACACTTGATGTTTGGCTAAAATCCATCCATTGGAAATATTGATCCTATAAAGAAGGCTAGCACCTTGAATTTATTAAACGATACTCTTGATACTTTTCATGATAGATTTTACATAGAAGGATAGCTCATTGACTCCTATACCTGAGTCTGTTGATCATGCTTGTGATAAGCATGATGAAAGCAAATGGAAAGAGAGATTGATACTCTTGTTGTTTTTGGTAAATATTTATTGAATGACCTAACTTTATCTTATTCATCATGATAAGAATGGTAGCCTTGATGTTAGAGGTACAAGTATGAGATTAATATTCTAGATCTCTTACTACTTGTGGTCTTGTCTTAATGGAATATGGTTAAATTGAATGTCCTAACTTGATGAAATGACTTGATAGAAAGTGCTCATAATATTTGAGACATGATGTTGCATCTATCCGCTTCTTTGAGTCTAAGCATTGATGAAAGATTGATTTCATGATTCTGATAGCCATGATAGGTATATGTTTATGATCTAACATATCTATTGTTGCTTGAATCTAGTAGAGATAGGTTGATGACATAGATTCCTTGTCAGAGGGATAATTTATTCTCAAGATTCTTACTCTTATTACTATTTCAATTATGCTCTGATGAAGTATGATTTATGTGCATATAACATAATTGATTTTCAATAAAAGTATCAAATCTGAAGCTTGTACAAAAATTAGGCCTCTTGCTTAGGATGCAAGCACTAAAGGGAGCTGACGTGAAGGGAGCGGCTAGGGGTTTGACTACAATTTACCATCATCTAAAACTTTCTAAAGCTATTTGAACTATGAACCAATGTGTCTCTAACATATTATGCCACCGTAATCTAATTTTTGAAGTTGTTGAGTTAAATTGTTGATCACATAAATATGAAGTATCTTACTTGAAATTAAGATGTTCACCTGGAAGATTTCAGTACCACAAATGTGTTGCAGATAATAGTAAGATCTACAAGCAGGAAACACTTGAATGTTTTCCATAACATGAACATGCATAATAAACTTATGTTTGTAGGTGACCAGGACATACATATAGATATGTCACTATGTTTGTGCTACAAAGGTTTGTCATGATTTCGATGATTGATATAAATGACCAATATATTTTCATGATGCTTGACAATAACTTTGAATTGATGATTGAGATATGCTTTGACTATATATCTCTCTATGACAGAAAATTTGGACTTGACCTGATGCCTAATGATCTGATTTGATGATTGTTGATTTTCCTTGATGTTTATGCTATGCGAGCATACTGAATTATGCGAGTATTCAGAAAATTTATTTTGTATTTCCCTCCTCATTCATAGCACAATGGTTGAGGTAATTATAGTTGTGATTCAACATGAAAATGGAACCTGCATGACTCATCCTTGGTGTATGTGTTGGCTTGGAGGGGCATGACCTAGGTTCAACGTTAGTTAACCAAACAAATCCCTACACTACTGGCCCTTTCGGCATCAGCCTACGGAGATGGTCATGATGTCAGTTTATTCCTTCTATCCCCACTCTCACACAAGTTGTTAAGACCTATGTCTCTATTTTCCTAGACCCTTATTCCTCCATTCGATACCTCTGTGAAAGGGTATGACTGACCTTCATGCAGCCCTAACCTTCGGTTCAAATACTTTCGCACTGCTAAGGTAGCGTATTGCATAGATTCCCAAGTTATCTTAAGAATCTTACTTATCTTATCAGGTTAGCACTGTGTAAATAAATATCCTTATTTGCATTCAATTATCCAACATAATTACATACATTCACGTATCACATAAGAATTTTAAATTAAATTCATACACAATATGAAAAGATGCTTTAACAGGAAACAAAGACATGAAATTTGTAGAATACTTCTCTTTATTGATACCTTCAGATGATTACAGACTCTATCCACCCTGTGCACACAGCTGGAGGGGTCCATGCACTTAGCTACAAACTTCTTCCCTAGGCCTCTGCGCACTCAGCTATAGAACCTCTACCTATGCTACGACCCAAACTTAGATTTCTCTCCTTATCACTCAAGACTTCTTACTACAATTCATGACTCCTTAATACTACTTAGAGCTTACTTGTTTAGCTCTTTTTATACAATCCCATCATTCGTGGACCATGGGTAGATATTTACCGCATACTTTAGTTTACAAAATTAAGGGTGAACAACCCTTTATGACTCATGACACCTTCGCGCTCCACGACCACAAAATGTGGATACTTTACAACTTTATTACAAAATTCGACCCAAAACATGGGCTTTTAGCCCCAAAACTATCCTTGGGGGATCTCGTTCCCAATAGGCCCCTAAAAAAAACATTGTTACTCACCCTTGTGTCACTCAGCATGTGTGGATATCTTAGCACGAAGACCTCCCAGCTTGACCCTTATGACCGCAACCTCAGCTGTGCACTATGCGCTCCGCTTGCTTCGTGTCTTCCACCATTTGCTCGGTCACTACTCTACAACTGTTGGCCTGGAGATTTTGTTGAGTTTCTTGTAGATTCGAAATATTTCCTTCAATAGAGGCTGTCACTATGCAATCCTCATCCAACCAGGGCTTCAGTCGTGCCTTCAGCACTGCTTCCTTGTGCAGTGCTGCATCCACCTGTTCCTTTAGCTGCTTGGCCTCCTGCTGCTTCGCCAATCTCTGTGTGAGTGTGATAGTTCGTGCTGTGCCTTTGACTTCATCATAACACTATTGTAGCTCCCGTACTTCTGTCTCTAGCCATTGTACGTTGGGGTCCTCCTGCAAGCTTGTAGGGACCTTGAAGGACTGCTCAAAAAGTTGCGTGCAGTCTGCTACTGCATTGTCAACCATCACTACTGCTTTTGTGACAGTGGTCACCCGCTACTCTTTTAATTATGGTGGAGTTGAAGGCTAGGCCTTCAACTGTAACTCTATGGTCTACCGGTTCAACTCCAACCAAACCCTTGCCATTTCTGTACGAGCGTCACATAGCCTCGTGGCCAACTTGTGGATGAGCACCTCGATAGGTTCTTCCTCAGAAATGGACAATTTTGGGACCATTCTAAATGCCTCCTCAATGACTTGCATTATACACCTATTCTGGTTGGTTGCCTCATTCATAATGGCGATGGCGAATTCTTGCTATAGTGCCATCTACTCATTGTTATTCCATTGTTCACTAATCAGCTGGAGGGCATGGTGGTCACAGGCCCTCAGCTCTGTAATCACTCCATCCTGCAAGAGGCGGAGTGATTCACTAGGTAGCACTACCAGATTCAATCCTACTCCCTTGAGGGTGTTGACAGTGGGCTTGTCACCTTCATTTCCTGTGGTCAATTCTTCATCAGGCAGCACTATCTTGCTAAAGGCCTTTGCATGCAGCATCTCGATAGCTTCTGAACTACCGATAACAAGGCTAGTAGACATTGTTCCAGCCTGTGTCGCATGGGTCTGCAGCTCTCGTAGACGTGTCTAGATAGCCCCCAATACTAGTTGTTGTTGCTGCTCAAACTATTGTAGGGCCTTCAAAGTGACATCCCACACCGTGTCACCGATGTCGTGTAGATCACCCTCTGTTAGTGTGATTGGGTCCAGCGATGTCTTAGTAGCCTTTGATTTCTTCTTGTACCCTCCTTTCTCTTGCTCCATTAGACGCTTGACGCAGGTGAACATTGTTTGTGGGTCCGCGTCGTGTTGTTCGGTCTGCTCATCCATCTCCTCCTCTATCTCAGGTGAAGTTGACCTTGTGCCTTTGTCATAGCCCACTCTATTCCTCATATTTTCTTTTCTACCTACTAAGTGGCATAGTGCTCCACCAGGCCTTGTCAGTGGCCTCATTCTTTCTCTATTCGGCCAGCTGTATCATCTTTATCTTGGCCTCCTCCTTCTTTCTCTGCACCTCGGACTTGCTCCCTCCCACCACCAAGTCTGTTGTGGTGTGCCACTCTACTGGCCATCGTTCAAGTACTGCATCAATGGTGTCATCCATTGCCAAGTAAGGCAAGTCATACCATTTTTTAATAGGGTCCTTCTGCACCTTCATGACCATATGGTGAAAATCTACTTTAAACTCTGCGTAGCCTTGCAAGTTGGCAAACACTGTAGGTGACAACTACGGTTTGCAATTGATGGACATGCAGAGGTTCATCTCCATAAACATCTAGAAGATCTTACTGTCCTTGATTCACTGCACATCCTTGGTCACCCAAAGTGAAGTGTACTTCGCTGCTTCTAGTAGGTCTCACGCGGTCAAAGGGAATTGGCTGTCCTCTGGCATCTTCCATGCTACCAGCACAATTAACAACAAGAGCCACGCATAGTGAAACATCCTGTTGAGCTCCTAATCTTCACAGTAGTTTGTTAGGAACTCTCCACGAAGATAGTCTGAACAGTTGAATTGGACTCCTTCAACACATTGGGCTGTTAGCGCAACGATAGGTGTCGACAACTCATTGGCGTGACACTTCCTCATCACCTTCCCTGCTAAAATTTGTGTAGCCACCTTTACATCAGGGTCACATATGTTGGATATGGCATATTCACGTGGCTTCTTTACCAACTTAAATTTTTATTTCACGGCCTTCACAAGGGCCTGCTCACCACCTTTTCTGCCAAATATCATGGCTGGATTTTCACCTGTGTAAGGCAACCGCGTGATCTTGTGGATCAATCTGTCAGTGATGGGTATTGGCTCCTCCAACCATAGACACCCATCAGGTACCAAGCATGGTAGCTGCTTGATGACCAATACCATAACCGGGGTGTGGTTGTAGTGTGGCACCCAAAGCACGTTGAGCAATCCTGCCTTGTCTGCTCCTCTAAGCCACCTCCATGACTCCAATGCGGTCATTCTGGTGTTTTTATCAATGATGTGGCACATCAGCTGCTCAGTCGCTAGGTGTGGGAACTTCTCATGATCTACCAAGTCCTAGTCCTCGAGTTTTAACAACGAAACCCATGCCAAACACAGTGCTTTGAAAACAATCTCATCCAACAGTAGATGGGTTTGCAAGGCGGTCTAGCTCTCATCGATATCCTTTGGTACCTTGGCCTTGCCCTTGTATGGAGGGATGTATTCAGGCGACCGAGTGATAGGGTCAGCACCCTAGGCTTCAACTTCCTCCATATCTACTCCCACATCCTCATCATCCATCGTGATGTCTTCGATTTCTTCCTCCTTTGGCTCTAGATTGATGGCTTTGCCCTTCTCCTGTGCGGTAGGCATTGGTGGGTTTCTTCTTGGTGATGTGCACACCGGTATTGCAGGCTGCTTGCTCTTTTTATACTTCACGCTCTCCTTGGCTAGGGTCAGCTTTGGTCTCAATGTCCTCAGTGATTTGGGGACTTTGGCTAATACTTCGGCAACCGTGGGAGCAGCTTCTTCAACCTCCATCTCAATTTCCGGCATTGACTCCTCTACTTCGGTATCTATATCTTCTGTGGGTGCTAACATGATATTTTGCAAGAACTCCTCTGTCTCCTCCAACAATGTCTCAAATACAAAATTGGCTATCAGAAGTTTGTAGTGCTTGCGATTCATATGCGCTTGAGACCTCAACAACTCAATTCTCAAAATGCCAGGTGTTTTTCGCTGGACAACCACCTGTAATTTATAGGGCATTTTGAATTTAAATCCGACCATTCCCCCCAAATTTGGTTCATTAATGCTGGATTGGAAGAATATTTGCAAGGATTTGATCCATAGATTCCATCTTAAATGGTCTACCATAAAATCATGAATAATGACTTCAACGGTCACTTTCCAGCCGACCTGCGAGAATTTCTCCCTAGGTAGTGCATCTCCCATCGTGCTGTCACGAACCCTATGACACTTCCTTGCTTTTCACAATCTTCTAATCGCATGGCTCCCCAACTTGGGGAGTGTAGTTTATAGTCCCGTGCCTCCTTTTAGCTACTTGGAGCACTAAGACTATGCTACCTTCATATAGTCACATTTCTAGACCACCGGTGTATGGCTTCAAGCGACTACCATTCACCTTTCCTAGGAAGGGATCTCCATTCAATTTAACCAACTGAACTTCTCCTCTATTGGTAATCTCCTTAATGACATAGGGTCATAACCAGTGCATCCTGAATTTCCCTGGAAATGTATCAAACTCATTGTCATATAACAAAACCAGGTCATTTACCTTAAAGGTGTGCAACTTAATGTGTTGATCATGCCATGATTTTTTGTGCTGTTTTTGTACCTGTTGGGGAAATCTAGCTAGAAATCTTTATTACTTAAGCTCAAGAAACTGCGCGAGCCTCTCCTCCAGGGCTCCGCAATCCGTCATACCCGTGAGTGCTGCTATACGTAGACTAGGCACTTTGTATTCCATGGGCATTAGTACTTCAACACCATATACAAGCCTAAAGGGTGTTTGTCTAGTCAACTTCTTCCATGTTGTCAGATAATCCCATAGTACTGCAGGTATGCATAGGTTCCAATCACTTCGCTGAGCATTGAAAACCTTAGTGAGAACGTTCTCCAACACTTTATTGAATGCTTCCACCGTCTAGTTAGCCTGCGGGTGATAAGGCATGCTCTTCTAGTGATATAACTGAAATTCCTCCATTAGCGCACTAATCGTCTCATTCAGAAAGTGCATACTGTGATCGCACCACTATGTCAGTACTACTCCCAGTACTATGCATGATGCATCGACATGTACATGAAACTCCTTCTTCCAATCCAAGAAGACTAAATCAATGCGGTGACCATCTTTTCCTTCAATGCATGCAAGATTTTCTTACAATCCCCATTCTAGCAAAATGTGACATCATTTTTAACAACTTTTCCACAGGCGTGGTGATATGGGCATAGCCCTTGATAAACTTTATGTAATATTCAATATGCCCTAGGGTAGCGTGCAACTGTTTCACACTCCTTGGTGCTTCTAGGTTAAGTATCACTGCAATCTTCATGGAATCTACCATCACTCTCTATCTACAAACCAAATGACCCAGAAGGGTCCCAAAAGGAACACAAAATAGGAACTTCCTCAAATTGAGCGTGATATGGTATCTTCAACAAGTATCTAGCATCAGGCATAAATTGGTGACATGGTGTTTCACCAGCCCAAAGAAAGTCTAGTAATCAAAATACACTTCCAAGAACTTATTAATAAATTCCTTGAATGTCACAACAACTACGCTTGAGAAAATAGCAAGCACATTTTTCAATCTGAAAGGCATTATAATGTACTAAAAGAACCCCCACTCAGTCATGAAGGTTGTCTTGCTCCTATCCTCCAGTGCGATTTTGATCTGATCGTACCCAGGGAACCCATTAGTGAAGAAATATGCTTCCTCTCCACCTACATTGTCCAACACTTAATCAGTGAACAGAGTCGGAAAAGGATCATGTACACAAGCATCATTCAACTTCCTAAGGTCTACACATATCCTTATTTCTTCCTTCTACTTCTTCTCCTGTACCACCATTGGGCTCACCCAATCAGATTCCTCCACAATCTCAATGATGCCTATCATGAGCATCTTGTCTAGCTCTAAGTGGACCTTGTACTTATACTTCGGATTGAGACGGTAAGGTCTTTACTTAACCGGCTTTGCGTCAGGCTTCAACATGATCTTCATAACACCCATGTCCCTGATTATCCCTTCTAAATCTGTAAACTTGGTAGGGAAAAAATCTTGGTATTCGTGGAGCAATAAAACAAATTTATCCACTGTCACATCATCCTAGTAATCTCCAATATTCACGAATTTGGGCTCTGCCTCCGTAACAATATTTACTTGTTTCGTTTTCAGCGGCATAGTCATATCAGGATTCTCAATCTATGGTCCTTCAACCTTGCAGTGACCTTCTATTTCAGGGATGTTAACCTTTCATGGATCCTCATCTTCTTCTTCAGTGGTTACATTATAGCATTCCAGCACTTGACTTAGCTGAGTAGCCCAATCAAGTTGAATTAGGTCTAAGGGATCCTGCAATATCCTAAAGATTGATGCTTTTACTTCTTGTAGCACCTCGTTGATATAGTCAAACCCATCTTCAAAGCTAAATGTCATTATGAATCCCTTGCGTAGAATATCCCATTCACTTGTACAATTGCCGAGTTTTGTTTCTAAGTACTAGTTCATAAGGATGACATCCAGGGTGTGATAGAACAAGTGCACCCATTCAAGCTGGGGCTTCTCTCCATAAGCCTCGGCCAATTTGGCCAAGTGCACACATGGATCATCCTGAAAATCATATTTTTATGTCATTCATACCTTTGGCTTCCCAAAGCGTGTTCTCATCATCCTCCTACATTCCTGCCAATCATCAAAGCTACCCTTGTGCGTACCCCACCACCTTTTGGGCATAGCGCATAGTGCCCAATCCAAAGTCTGGAAGCGTTGCTTCTCTAGTACTTCCCTCTCAAACGCATCCAAAAATATATCTACATCATTCAAGCCATCATAAGTGGGCAGATTTCTTACCTCCAATGACACACAGTGTAGCGACCAGGTCATCATGTTACAACTCAATGTGGTTACTTCATGTAACAGATTTTGCCAGCGCTCTAATTCTTCATCAGAGTCCGAGGTGCAGGAACTCTCGTGATCTCCTGTAATTCATCCATCCGCTATTGGATTCACCCAATCTTCGTCTCACGTTGTTATCTTATAGACATAGTCCAGATCATCATCTCTCTCATAATCGCGAACTGGCTTAGTATAGCGTGATCCTTTAGCAAGATCTAGGGGTACTATGACATGGAGCGATTTCTTCTCAAATATCATCTTTTGCTTCTTTAGGTTGATTACCTTGTCCATATTAGTAGCCCAATCAATTCCAAGGAGCGCATGGTAGGGGTTGCTATCTTCCACAATTTCTATTACTTCAAAGTCAGCCAGTGCGCTCGTGTCTTCAATATCTATAGTCACCCCTTGTAACTGCCCCATGGGGATGATCTCCTGCTAATTTTCCATCCTTAACTGAATCAAAGACCACTGCAGGATGACTCTTCCCATCCATTCCCAAGTCTATTTCGATAGGACATTCGCGTCTGACCCTAGATCCAAAATAACCTGATCCATTTCATACTCTCCTATCTGTCCGATCAACCTCATCTCTCATCATGTCCTTGTTTTATGCTTACAAATTTTTCGTACCCTGTGTGTTTCACCCAAAGTGTTTCCGCACATCTATTTATAAGCTCTTGTAATCCTTTTACAACCTTTCTATGGTGTAGCAACTTCATGCAGGTCTTTAAGAAGGTTGTAAGTATAAAAGGGTTCATCTCCTGATCAGGATTATCCTTGCTCCCCAAGGTGGAGGCCTCACTGAAGCTCTTCTTTGCTTCCATGGATGTTTTGCGTGCATGCTCGAAATCAAATTCAACCTCCTTCACTAGAGCTTTGTGAACCCATGCACTATCTTCAGGTTGTTTCCCCTTATCATCCCCTGTTGCAATTCCACTTCGGAGCACTATATTCAAATTTGGATCCTCTTCGCGAGGTTTAGACCTCATCATCTAAAGGTTCTGAGTCAATTGAGGTGGTAGTGCCCCTTTGTCACGTATCCTCGCTATCAGCGTAGGATAGTCCTTCATCTCATGATCAAACAGAGTGCAATATTTGCATGATGGACGTGTTGGGTTAGTGCAATCGCGAACATAGTGTCCTAGTCCTTCACAATTTTATCAAATCAGCTATCCCCGACCTCTACGAGGTCCTCCTTCGCCTCATCCTCATTCACACCCCTGAAAGCCTGTCTGCACAATCCCCACGTTTTGGTCAAGGGGCCGCATTTTTGCTTGAATCTTGTAGGTGGGCTTTCTGTACATCATCAATTCATAGCTTCCACAGTTGTGATCATCATGCCCTACCAACCTAGAAAAGATGCAGAACTGTTGTTGTGGCATTTGTACAAACTTCTGTAGCAAATGATAGTTATCTGTGGCATGTGTTCCCACTACCTGACATATAGCGCACCACAAAGAAGTCCCCACGCTTGGTCCTTCTTGAGATTCCGGCCTCAAAGGCATAGGTCCTCCTCCTACCATGTAGTTCACAAAGATCGAGCAATGGTCTTTGTCATGCCTCTGACCCTTGCATTTTAGGCACCATACCTCTTCATGCACCTCTGGTCAAACTGTTATGTCCTGCTTCAAACTTTGCATCTCCAGGCAAATATTTTTCAACTGCACATGGATCTATTGAACCCCGAGATTTATATCTTGCATCGGTTTTTCATGCAGTCTCATTGCAATCTCCAAGGCCTCTACCTAAGTCGTTATCTTCTATTGTGATGGTGCAACCCTTAGGTGTGGTAGAATCAAAGCCACAAACTACTTGCGATGTTGTCCGTCTATTAATTTCATATTAGCTTCTCACATTTGACACTTCAACCTTTGATCTAATTCCCAAGGTGTCTCGCCTGGCTTCATCGCGATTTATTTGAACGCCACAATCGAATATGCCTCAGATTTAGGCCTACTGAATTCTTTGTTCAGTGCAATCTAGATGTCTGCCACTCCAGCGTTTGGGTTATCATTAGAGTACTTAATGTACCTGGTTAGTATGCAATCCTGCAACGCACTAACCAGTGTTTCCTTCTTCAAGTGATCATTTGTAACGCCTTGAGATTCCCATACAACTTTCACCATGAACCAGTACTAGTCCAGGTCCTCACTTCCCAAGCCTTTAAATAAAGGCAGCTTCATAGAATTTTCCATGTTGAAATGCAGTGGAGGTGGAGGTGGCATAGGTGACATCGTGGGTGACAGTGGTGAAGTTGTAGGTGTTGTGGGTGGAGGTGGCAGTCGCATAAATCCTTGTCTTATTAACTGAATAGCACTTCACAGAGAGGCTTGTGCTACTTCCTCTTTGTCACCTCATGGAGGTGAAATTAGTGGACTATATTAAGGACCCTTTCTTCCTTCATTCCTGTAAGTTTTTTCGCTTCGTGTAGCTTTAAACATCAAGGTCGCTGCATAACTGGCTTTTCGCACAATAAAATTTTAGTCCAGGTATTCAAAGATTTCAAGTACTTACCTCGTAGACCTTTGAAAAAGTGTCACTTCGCCTCGTTGTAGCTGACTGAGGTATCGACCACAAATTCAGTCAAAAATCCTCCTATGATGCGATCAAGCCAATGATCGAAAGTGTGGGTGATCGTATCCTCGGAGTCTTCCAATCTCTGTACTAACTCCAAGGTCCAAACAATAGGACCGTCAAGTCTCCACATTCCTTGGCTATCTACTAGCTTCACGATCCACTCGTATAGCTCAACCAAAAAGGAATAGAAAAAGATCTCGTGTATTTTTGTATATAGGTAGCTGTCCAGCCATTGTTCTTTTGTCAGCCACGGATTTATGTTCTTCTGCACCACGAATTCATGGATCTTCCTATCCAACCAGTCTCTGATCTCTTTTTTAATTGGATTCCAATGACACGACATCACACATCTCTTATGCAGATTCTGGTCCCAGCATTGTAACCATTTGTTGGCTTAGAGGGGCCTGAGCTAGGTTCAGCGTTAGTTAGCCAAACAAATCCCTACACTACTGGCCCTTTCGACATCAGCCTGTAAAGCACGAACCATAGTCTCACCCAAAGCAGTATGGGGGGATGCTAGAACTAAGTTTCTACACCCTGAGATGGTTGTGATGTTGGTTTATTCCTTCCATCCCTGCTCTCGCGCAGGTCGTTAAGTCCTATTGCTCTATCTGCCTAGACCCTTATTCCTCCCTTTGATACCTCCACAAAAGGGTATGACTAACCTTCGCGTAGCCCTAACCTTCAGTTCAGATACTTTCACGCTACTAAGGCAGCGTATTGAACAAATTCCCAAGTTATCTTAAGGATCTTACTTATCTTATGAGATAATCATAGTTAGCACAGCGTAAACAAATATCCTTATTTGTGTTCAATTATCCAACATAACTACATACATTCGAGCATCACATAAGTATTATAAATGAAATTCATACACAATATGACAAGATGAATTAACAGGAAACATAGACACAAAATTTGTAGAATGCTTCTCTTTACTGATATCTTCAGACAATTATAGACTCTATTCAACCTATGTACACAGTTGCAGGGGTCTGCGCACTCAGCCATAGACTTCTACCCTAGGCCTCTGCGCACTCAGCTGTAGAGCCTCTACCTATGCTATGACACAAAATTAGAATTCTCTCCTTATCACTCAAGACTTCTTACTACAATTCATGACTCGTTAAGACTACTTAGATCTTACTTACTTAGCTCCTTTTATACAATCTGATGGTCCGGGAACCATGGGTAGATGTTTACAGTCAACTTTACTTTACAAAATGTAGGGCGGACAACCCGTTATGACTCATGACACCTTCACACTCCGTGACCACAAAATGTGGATACTTTACAACTTTATTAGAAAACGCGACCCAAAACATGGGCTTTTAGCCCCAAAACTATCCTTGGGGGACCCCGTTCCAAACAATATGCATTTGCACCTAGTGACATAAATGACTTGTATTTTGATTATGAGAATGACTTGATCAAGTTTGGATTGATAATGCATGGTTGATGATAAATTGTTGGAATAATAATAAATGAATTCATGACTTGATATGAGCTCTCCCTATCTCCTGGTTGAAAGAATTGATATTGTGATGTTGATGACTTTGATAATGGTTGTGATCTGACTTCTAAACTTTGATAAGTTGACTCTATTGATGTGATAGTACAACATTGATTTATGTAAGACTGATTATGTTAGACTAGTAAGGCATTATGCTTGAGATAATTGCATGAAGCAAGCTCCCCGATCTAGATATGGTTATATTTGATAGTTTTCTAATGAAGTCAGGATGATGAGTTCCAAGGTATGGCTTTGATTTTGATTATGGTTCTGGTTTTATATCCTGATTGTCTACCATTGATAGGTGATGAGCCTTTGATGTTCTAAATAAGAGGGAGATAGATTCTGAAGCTTGAAATGATGTATCATGCCAGAATGAATCGATTTATGGAATTTGGAAAAGAAATTGTATATTGCAATTCTATTGAAAAAATGTTTTTGAATAATGAAAAATGCAAATCCTTGGATACTCTGATTTGAAGTTCAAAGATGTTGTTGAAATTGACATGGCATCCGATTGTTTATTGAAGAATTTATGTTCCATTTTTAACATCCATTTGTACATATATATGATGTACATAGAACCTGAATAAATTCATGAGTGAGCTACTTCATTCACATAGAGTTTCCACCATGCATCATTTGAAATATCTGCATGAGATATTCTATTTTTGAGGCTGAGATAGTTCTCTTATAATTTATGACTACATGGATGTGTTGTTGTTGATAGAGATTATTGTTAAGCACATTTGGATGCTTCTTTAGTATAAGATCTACCATGATATCTTGGACGAGAGGTCCATAGTATGATTGAGGATAAGTATGATTTTGCTAGCATGGCTAGTTGTGAGGTAGGATGAAGAAGCTCCCAAGAGAGTTGTCTAAGCATGATTTGGATTATGGATATGACATGGATACATTGTGATGACATAGAGTGAGATCTGATTGGAAGAAAATCCCATATTTATAGTTGGCACCAAGATAATCTCGTATATTGAGATAGTATAATGGTTCAAAACAAGTTAATGCTATTGGTTGGCACCTCTTTGAGAGGAAGTATGATTATGGTATCCTTTTGTGATTTATATCATTATTTATGTACTGACATGATATTTGATTTGATGTCTTGTATGAACAGGAAAAAAATTATATTCATATAAGCTATTACTAGATTTGAGTATGATGAGAGCAGTACTAATCGAGGACATTGAGCCAACTCTTCCTCCTTGTCTGAGCTCCTAGGGTGAGGAATTGAGGTAGAAGGGCTCTTGGGGTTGAGGGAACTCTAGAAAATAGGGTATGAACCCTATTTGTTAACCATAGGGTTGAAGATGCTTCTCCCCTATCTTCATAGGGTCAGATAATGTTGCTCCCCTATTTGCTCTTTGCAGAGTATACCCCATTTAGCATCATACCTACAAGTAGGGCTTGTTAGGAATACTGCTCCTTATTTAGCCAACAAGTTCAGATCGTACTTGGGGTGTACAACAAATTCGATTATGATGTAGGTGTTATACCACATAACTATTTAGGGTCATCAATGGGAAGATCAATAGGTAATAGGATGGGTTGAGATAACCCTATGCGATTCCATGTTAGGATTGAGCTCTCTGATGAGATCCTAGGGTCAAGATGTGCTCCTGTGTGTATTTGGATATCCTATTTCTTGACATGGGGTTGTATATGTATAGCTCCCCCATAAGATTCCGGGTCAAAATGTGTTCCCTAATGTGGTTTCAGGTTGATATGTGCTCCTTGATGATATGCTCTCTGATGATGAATGATGATGATATTCTGAGTAGTAGCTCGCTTGTAGATATTCTAGGTAGCAACTTGATGGATAGAGGGTGGTAGCTTAAGCTTTCCTTCGGTAACAAATTCTTCTTCTTCTAGATTCAAGAATGTTCAACATACGAGCAGGAAAAAATAAAAGATAAGAAGGAATAAGCAAGGGATAGATCGAGGTGTACATTAATGATTTGTGATTATGAGATACTTAAGGTGGTCATGGCATGATGACTACATGACAAATATGATAAGGGATGATACATGATGACACTTGAAGACACAAGAATGGCATATTGATCATTGGATAGATATTTCCAAGTGGAATTCCCCCTATTTGAGAGGGATTGTTAATTTTTGCAGCTGCAGTCAAATTCCACCTTGGAAAGCTCATATGATTGAGATGATGATTGCATTAGATTCATCCTTTTGAGATAACCAAAATCGACCTAAATATCACCTTATTTGGACAAGTGAAATTTTGTTTTTGAATATATTTATTTACTCATGTATATTGGGTTAGGTTAGCCCTAAGCACATGTTAAATTGGCTAGGTCGGCCTCAACCCCAAGAAGGCCCTCATGAAAGCCTATAAATAGAAGAGACCTCAATCTCACTTGAACACATTTGATCAAGCCATATTCTCTTCTCTTATTGTCTTGGTTCACACAGGTTTGTTGGAGGAAAGTTCGCACAAGGGTCCAAAATCTCAGGGATGAAGCTGACACTGATATAGGGTTTTCTGATTCCTAGAAGCTGGCATAGAACTAGGAATTTCAGTCCTTAGATGCTAGCACATAGTGGTTAAGATTGTGTCCAGAGAACCCTAACTACTGGCACATAAGCCTATGGGAGAATCTAGGGTTTCAAAGGTAGATCTGAAGGTGTCGGTCGTCGGACGCTTGCATAGAGTGGTCCTGAGAGTGTTTAGGAAGTCCCATATGCACACATAGTAACTAGAAGAGAGTGCATGGGGGTTTGGAGTAGATCTGGTGAGTTAGTCCCCAAACGCACGTACATAATGGTCTAGGGAGTGTTTTCAATACCATACATAATGGCATAAAGTTCATAGAGAACATCTAGAATTGTTATAGACACTCACACAACTCCTTCTCCCTGCATCTAGGACTCAAAGATGAGATTTTAGTATTTCGAATATTCTGCTCATTATCCTCAGTGTTCAGTAGTATCCATCAGTTGACTGCTATTAGTGGCAACACATTACAACCATCAGAATAAGGGTTTTGATTATAAGCATGATTAGATCTGTTTCATGGATATCATAGTTGTTTTGTTACATAGATAAAGTTATGGATCATTCTAGTCTCTTTTGCTGAATAATTTGATGATTATCTAAGAAGAAGAATATTTGCAAGGGTTTTTCCCATAATGGGTTTTGCTGTGGTCTCAGACCAATCCTGGTGTCTCTATGTGTGGATTATTTTCTTCTATTATTCCTTTATGTTCCACTGCATTGATGATGATGATGTTGTTATTTCTATATAATTTCATATGTTGATGAATAATAATGTAGATCTGAATAATGTAATGATGATATGGGGTGAACTTAATGTATTAATGAAGAAATGCAATTATCAGAGAAAAGAACATGTATCCCTATGAAAAATTAACAAATACAAGATGTTGTAGTCAAAGGTTACCTTTTACTTTTCCTACAAAAAAAGAAGATATATATATATAGACACCCTTTAGATGTAGGGACTAGGAATTGTTTATATATAATAGTCCATTTTCAAAAGTTTCATTTATATTTTGTATACAAGCCTAACCTTTAAGGTTGAAAAGCATAGACTTAAACTATATAAAATTGGGTACAAAAATTTTATAAGTTGGAAATTAAAGTGCATGCAAGTTTGGGGTCATATTGTCGCTAATTGGAATTGGCCCGAGGAATAAAAGGCTTTCCAATAGGTTAAAATAATCTAAATTTATGAGATGAGGACTTTTTTGGAAAACAAGATGTCTAAACAAGCCATCTCCAAAGCAACGACCACAATTCATTCTGACAGGTACCCTCTAATTCTCACAAACCACTATGAGGAACCCTTAGAAGTGGTTAATGGCTTTTATGAAAACTACACATTAGAGGTTGGTGATAGCTCATGTACCTTTTAGGTGAGTCAAGCAATTGAGAGGTCCCTTACATGTCATTAATCGACCTCATCCCTCCACATCATCTCCTATATGTCCATTTCACCCTTCCGTACTCCTTATGCCATTAAGATTTAACATTTTTCCTGCTCAGTACAATAAGATAAAATGTCATCCCATTTTTTATTTTCTTTGTCTTCTAGTTGCAAAGTTATAGTGACCAACATCTAGAGTGTACATTGTCGATTCCACAACAACATTCGACTCTTCATTATCTCTGGTTATTAGGTAACTCATGATTCCAAATTTCTTCATTGTCCATTCTTTCAAATTGTAAACATGGAGAAAACCATGAACTAAAAAACCTACAATCTCTATGATGTTTATTCATACACCACTTATTGACAAAGAATATGAAGTATATAATTCCCATTGATCCTTGGACCTTTCAGAGATTCAACAAGACATTATTGACCATTCTAGTGACTTAGATAATATTTTTCGAGTCATCCAGTCTAACTTTTATCATGTAATTGTCCCACATACCTATAATTTCCCTAATTTTTTTAGTTTGTTAGTGTCTTCCCTTGTCCCACAGTGGAATTTTTTTATGTCTTCTTTAGGAGAGAATATTTTTTAGGTCATGTTGATGATGCTGGAAATTCGTCTACTAAGGTGGTCTACCTAGTATGAAGCCCCAAGTAGACCTCACATTGTTTGAAGTAGAAGCCCCAACTAGAAGTAAGTTCGATTGACATTATCCTTAGCAATTTTCCTTAGCTACAATTATCAACCTAAGAGATTATGCAAAAAATATTTGAAACAAGCAATTAAGTTGACACTATGAGGCAAATAATTGCAATGCATATAAGGTACTTTTATGGAAGGAAAAAGAGAGAGTTTTCCTCTAGAAGATAAGTAATAGTACTATCCTAAAAGAGAAATAGAAGAGAATGAAAGAATCATCTATTAACGTGAAAATTAGTTCACAAGATAACAATGGTGATAAAAATAAAGTAACAACGCATATTCAACATGACGCATACCAAAGCCAATGAAATAGTTCATTTTCATTAGTATGTGTTAACATAAACATACACTATAAAAAATAAAATTAGTAATCTCACAATAATTCACGACATATGCATGAAAGTGCATGGGCTCTGAGAGCTTCATATATTAAGTGAAAGTGCCAAGATATACAAGTACAGTTTTTCCACACTAGTGCCAATAGTGGAACATTAGGTCACCACTTGTTGCATAGAAATATCTTCTCTCCTATGCCAAACTAGAGAAGCCAAGGTGAAATGTCCAAAGTCCAAAGTCCCTTCACTTGAGCTATGAGGGTTTATTTATAACAAACGAGGTGACACTTCACCTCCCATGTGACTCTTTACCTCCCTCGTGACTCTTTAGCTCCTACTATGACTTTTCAAATTCATATGTGACCTTTTAGCTTCTAATTACTCTAAAACGCTCTGACTTTTCACAATTGATGTGGGACCCTTGGCCTTCCACACATTTTACATTTTATAATTTTTTAAAATAAAATAATTGCATCCACAAATGATGTGGCAAGATACATTGACAAAACTGACTTTGTGATTACACTTAGACAAGGCATGACTTAGTATTGATGACATGGAACTTCATTGTGATGTGTCAATGTCAAGCTCTTCTCTTCGCTATTTTGACTTATTCATGATGGATCTTTGTTTTTTCTTCATATTCAACCTCCAAAGGGTCTTAGGTGAGTGTCATAAAATCACAAGTTAGCATGAGATTCCATGTCTTTGTTTTGGTCCAAGATTCCTTTAGGTTCTTCATGATGGTCCCTTTGGTACTTCTTCTCTTCAAATTTCTTCTTATAGCCTCCCCTTGGCTTCCTCCTTGAAATCATCATGTCATGTCAATATAACAGTACCTATAAATGGAATTCACTCATGATAGGACAACATCATTCCCAAAATATCCTAGTCTATCTTGTTCCTTATGTAACATGTTGATCAAGATGGGATAGAGTGTAGGATTGAGAAGGAGGCTCAAGGATTGTGCAATGCTTAGTTCCATATGGTGGTGATGAATTTTTAGTCACTATGACTGTGCAATGTGCAGTGGCTGAAAGACTAGAAGTAAGAAATGCATAGCTGAAGGAGAAAATGATGCAGTGAGGAAAACTTACTCCCTGTGATTGTGAAATGTATAGCTCAAGGAAGATTGAGCCAAGTGATTGTGCAGTTGCATAGGTCAAGGAGGAAGTGATTTCAACTATCACATTTATAAATAAGTATCGCTTTGTTGTATCTTTAAGGTATTCCTGTTGATTTTAGGTATTGAGAAATATTTTGGCTTGCATTGATGTTATATGAGTGTCATATCATTGTCTTATCGCTTGTTTTCTTCTATTTTTCTCTCTTGTTTGATTCATCCCACAATTAGTCATTTGGGAGAATTAACTATTTTTGTAGCTTGTTAACTCCCTCTTGGAACTTTTCATTGTGGGGAATTATGTAGTTATAAGGGGAATTAAGTAGAGACTAAGAACTATGATTACACAATGCACATTTGTTGGAGGTAGAGATTGCACATTGTGTAGTTCCAAGAGGAAATGATGCTTCACTATGACTTAATAGCGAACAATGAAAAGTTCCAAGAGGGAGTTAACAAGCTACAAAAATAGTTAATTCTCTTAAATGACTAAGTGTGGGATGAATTAGACAAGAGAGAAAAATAGAAGAAAACAAGTGATAAGACAATGATATCACACTCATATAACATCAATGCAAGCCAAAATACTACTCAATACCTAAAATCAACAGGCACACCTTAAAAATACAACAAAGCGATACTTATTTATAAGTGTGATAGTTGAAATGTAGCTTTGTGATACTTATAATACTAGTTATGACACAAAGTTTTGACTGCAACCAAAAAGGGCGATAAGCTCTATGAATGTGTATAACACATATTCTTATGATATATATGATGAATTAATGTAGAAGAGTGCATTGGAGCTTCCTCTAGTGGTGCGCCAAAGTGTGACACATGCATGAGTAGAAGTAATCAAAAGAGACACTTGCAACAGTAAGAAAAAGTGAAAATGACACTTGCAAAAGATAGAAAAAGTAAAGGTGACACATGGAAAAGAGAAAAGGAAGAAGAAGCAACACTTGCTAAAGTGAAAGCAAGAGGAAACAATAGTCATGAGAGTGAAAGTGACACTTGTGAAAGAGAAGGTGCATAAAAGCGACAATTGAGAAAACTCATTGGAATGATGATACAATTGCGACTAAGAGTGAGAGAGACTATAAAATAATGTTGCACACTAACTGCCAACATGGATTATGTAGTGCACTATCCTTGGGGATTTGAAAGTCTCTGTCCCTAAGGACTGCACAATCTTTGTCACCAGAGACTATGAAAACACTGTTTTCAAAGATTCCACAAACGTCGATTGCAAGGACTGTGCAAGCATTATCCTTGAGGGTTGTGCAATGTGTGTTATCATAGATAGACATTGATTGCTAAGCTTGCATAGGAAAGTCACACTTATGAGTACATCAATAAATATGCATGTGTAAGTAAGTGGTTTTGACAGTTAAAATCTTAGAAGAAGACTTGAAAACTTAGCAAAACATCAACCAATCATGAAGCAACTATGATTAACTTAGAAAGACAAATCATAGGATCAAAAGTAGGCTCCAAAATTCAAGTGTAAGAAATTTTTTTGAGGGTGTTTGTTGCAGTGACAATAGTTGGTGACACACTGGAAGAACTCCAACCTCTCTGTGTAGGTCTACCTTTGAGGACAAAGTCTTATAATTTTCAAAGGTATTATTTCACCACATGGAGCAGCTCAACTTGCCCATTTATCCTAGTTATAAGTATAGTCTCCCTTATCCCATTTCTTAGCTAAACACATTTTCAAGTCTTACCATATCTCAATTGTTTCAATGTGGGAAATGGATAATCTATATTTGTGAGTTTAAAATTGTTAGATATTTAGTTCCATCTCTGGTATTGCTCCACTACTAGCAGACTTATTCATTACCTTGACAGAGTAACTTCAAGAAAACTGTAACAACCATAGGTTAAAAGTTCATGTAATAAAGTTAATAAAGGAAAAATAAGGCCAATGTCATGGGACACATATTCCAAGCCAAATTTCAGGAAAAAAATAGTGATGGTATCATTGTTGATTAATTAATGGCTATGGAAATTGACAAAGGAAAAGTTGCTTTAATTGGAAATTATTTATGAAAATAATGGAAAATAGGTGAAAAGGAAGGTAAAAGGTCACAAAATTGCATGTGAGGAAATTGTAAGAAAAATATAGGAAAATCAGGAAAATCGAGACGTCAATGATAAAAAGGCTTCTGAGTATCAGTTCACAACCTTTTGTCAGTGACTAGGTTTGATTTTTGTTTTGTTTATTCCATGAGATCCCACATTCATGCTTGGAATATGGCACAGGGCTGATTGGCTAAAATAAAGATTTGGTTCTGCTCAATCAATGGTTGGGTGGTATGTGGAATTCCATGATTTGGTTGGATTTTGCATATGTTAATAATAGCTCTTTCCTATCATATTTTATGAGAAATTGTACTTGAGATTATGTGGCTTTGATGGCTATTCTATCAGAGTTTACATGTTGATTTGCTATATATATGTTGGTTATATGATATATATTTTTTATGTATCTTGATATATTTTGATTAGTTGATGAATCATTAATGAATGCATGAGATAAAAAATGTTATTTTGGGTGTTATGAGAGGGAACTAGACCTTCTTGGTGAATCTTAGATAAGCTTCAGATCCCTATGTTCAGATATACATTCATGACCTATAGATTACATGTTCACCATGTGTTTGATGAAATGACTATTACGGTTGGGCTTGGTTAGGTTAAGTCTTTGATCAAGTTTTGTATGAATGGATTTTTCTTAATTTCAATTATCATTATGGAAATTCTGACTAAGTTCTGGGCAGTGTTGTAGAGGCTAACCTAGAATTTAGGCTCAGAATCTAGAACCACATTATCTAAACTGGAGAAATTGGGTTGCAATTGCATGGATTCAGTGTTGTGCATGTCGTTGGAGGCTCCCAACAACATGGATGCCTTGTTGTGGGCCAAGGGCCGAGAAAAAGAGGTATATATCAGGGTTTAGCCACCTAGGGTGGTTTTTTAACATTTTTATGACATGTAATCCCTATAGGATGTGGTGTATTGTCAGTTTGTCATCAACAGTTGGCCCCACTTCCTTAATTGAATGTAGGTAGTCGGGTCATGTCATAGTAGCTTTTCCTCTCATATTTACCCCGACAGGATGGTGAAATTGGGTGAATGTGGGAGGGACAAATACAAATTTGTATGAGAGCAAGATCCCTTCTCTTTCGGTCATATCCGATACCACATAATGGTATCAGATATCTTAGGTTCAAGCACTTGGACTGGGTGGGATGCATATGTTTTTCATGCATGCATGTTAGTTGTATATGTGTTCATTATACATGCATTGTGATAGTCATTGTTGCAATTGTGTTGTCATTTATAAGTTTATGAAGTTGATGTTGAGATGATTGATATGCGTATTTCATTATATATAGATATGTTGTGCTAATCCACATTGATTTTGTAGAAGAGATAGCCTCCCATGAACTTCAATAAGGTATGTTGAGTATGTTTATGTTTGGTTATCTGACATGATATGTTTTGAGGAAGAAGAAGATCAAGTTGAATAGAAAAATGGTGGACTAAAATTCACATGATTCTCCCTATAGATCAGATGAACAACATGGTGATGAGTACTCCCCTGACATAATAGATACATTGAGAAGTTTGAAAGAAGATATTAGGAGTTGTAAGGCAGATAATGACAGGATCATTTAGTCATGGGAAAGACTTGCTAGGGCATAGGAGAAACAAGTAGAGGTTAATGCAATCATCCTTCAAAGTATATCAAATTTGCAAAGATAAGGACCACTTAGGATCAGTCATGCAAAAGAGGAAAGAAATAATGGGGCATATGGAAATGGGTCTCAATTAGGATACAAGTTTGACATGTATGATATAGTCAGACATGGTAGGTTCTTGGATACACCTGACAGGAGGGGTAATGACCATGGGTTGTATTCTAGTTCTCGCTCAGAGAGAAAACATTGTCATCACTGTCACCATCCACATAGGAGGAGTGTGAAGTTGTAGTTTCCATAGCAGTTCAATAAAGAAAAGCATCCTACCTTTGATGGAGAAATGAAGAAATCACAAGATGAAAAATATTGGTTACTTGGGATGAATAAGTTCTTTTAATTGTGTGATTACTTAGAGAATGTGAAATCTAGGATAGATATTTTCAGTCCTAAAGGGAAATCAGACATTTGGTGGGAAGATGTAAGTAATGTCATAAGCATTCGAGATGAGGATCTAACCTGGAGTGAGTTCAAGATACTTTTCAGGAAGAAGTATCTATATGAGAGATACTATGATGACAAGGGAAGGGAATTTTATGAGTTAAAGATGGGATATAAGAGTGATGAGGAGTATATTAGTAGATTATTGGATTTGTTGAGATATGTGCCTTATATTAAGGAGGAGAAAGAAAATATTCATGGATTCATCAGTGAGTTGCTAGTGTGATTCAAAGACAAGATTGATTTTGATGAGCCTATATCGCTGGAGGAAGCCATCAAAAAGTTAACGCACTATTATGAGAAATCAAAGCGTAAGACTGAATCTAAGAAGGATTAGAAAGGTAATGAAAAGAATAAAGGAAAGTGGGTTAAGGAAAGAGGAAAACCACAAGATACAAAGGAAAAGGAGAATGAAACACCACACAATAAGTTCAATGCAATTGAAATAGGACAAGGACTTCAGTATGAGGAGCAGAATAAGGGTGATGGTAGGAAGCCTTTACAGTGTTGGACTTGTGGCAAGGATCATAATAGGAGAGACTGTCCACATCATTAGGGTGGAAAACCACAAATTTACAGTGCTCAGGAGGCATAGACAGTGGGGGATGTTGAAGAAAGTATTCCTTGAATTTATGAAACTTTGGATAATAGGAAGGTTGATCATCAAGCATCTATTTTCGAGATGGAAGGTTAGCTTTGTGATCAAGTTGTTTCTATTTTGATTGACCTTGGATCTAACTATAGTTATATCAGTCATGACCTGGTGGATAAGTGTTGCTTGAATAAATAAGTGCATGTAGAGTATTAGTTGGTGTAGTTGGCTATAGGTACCAATAAAAGAGTTCATCATTGGGTAATATCTTGTCCATTTTAATTGAATGGTATGTCTACATTAGCGCATCTGAATGTGCTTCCGTTGGGATCATATAATGTGTTATTGGGTATGGATTGGTTATACATTCACAGGACTAAGGTATATTGTTATGATAAGGCTATTGAGTGATTGGATGATGCCAGAGAGAAGAGAATCTTGGATGGTAAGAAGAAGCCTACATCAGTGAGGATGGTTACAACAATGCACATAAATCACAATAACATGAAAGGATGTGTATTGTTTACAGTTAATATTTCCACTGACAAAGGAAATGATGTTGAGAATGTTGAAGTCTTGAAAGGTATCTAGTTTTGCAGTAGTTTTAGGATGTATTTCTAGCAAATATTTCAGAGGCACTACATCATGGGGAAGTGGAATTTCCTATTTAGTTGATGCCAAGAGTGGCAGAAAATGAAAGACACCTTATAGGATGAACACTCCAAAGTTAGTGGAAATAAAGTTGCAATTGAAGGAAATGCTTGATAAAGGATACATTAGGCCAAGTGTGTCATCTTGGGGTTCACCATCATTTTTTGTGAAGAAGAAGGACATTACTTTGAGGTTCTTTATTGATTATAGGTAGTTGAACAAGGTGACGATTAAGAACTTGTACCCTTTGTTGTAGATTGGTGAATTGTTTGATCAATTGAAGGGAGAATCAATGTTCTCGAAGATTGATTTGATAGCAGGATATCATTAGGTACACATCAAAGAAAGGAAATCTACAAGACTATTTTCTAGACCAGGTATGGGAATTATGAGTTTGTTGTGGTTCCTTCTAGTTTGAATAACACTCTAGCTACTTTCATTTTCTTGATGAATAATGTGTTGTGTCCTTATCTGGATAAGGTATAATTGTATTCATTGATAACATATTAATATATTATAATAATGAGGAAGAGCATGCAGAGCATCTAGAAACAATGTTAAGGTTGTTGAGAGAGCATCATTTGTATGCTAATATTAGTAAGTGTAGTTTCTTTTAGATAAACATTCTTTACTTGGGACAATTCTAATGAGGTATACGAATTTAGCTACTGAGGTAGCTCAAGTCTTCATCCGATGAAGATCACAACATTCAAGAAGGTTGTAATAACGAAAGGCATAACAGCATGGCCCTAATAGGTAATGCTATGGCATTAACGATGGTTAACCAAGAAACGGTGCAGGTTGTAGTAGACAACATATCCAGTGTTGCCAACCCTAAAGAAATCGTAATAAATAGGCATGAATCAATCGGTGGGTCAGAGAAATCCATAGTAGATAAGCACAACATCGACCTAGTTTCATCAACATTGATAACCATAGCTACGCATCCAAGACACATAGCGAATCTATCAAATAAACAAATTGACCAAAACACCCGCGATCTCCTAGAAAAAATATTAAACTTTTCCATCTCCCCTCAGGAAATCCCCAAAGAAGACGTACTTTGCAACATAGAGTATGGGATCAGGGAGTTACCAAACAACATTAAAGAAACTATCATATAGGATTGCTCCATCATCCTAAGAAAATCCCACCCACCCAAAAGCAACATTTCAAAACAAGAACATTTAGCACTCAAAACATTAAATCAAGACCTTGATATTGTAGTCCTAAAAGCTAACAAAGCTGGTGTAGCTACCATAATGAACAAAATTGATTATAATGAAAATATGATAGACCACCTCACCAACAGTGGCTATTACATTAAATTAAATAAGAATCCCTTAAAAAATATCTCCAAAAACGTACATAATCTGATAAAATCAAGTAAAGAACACAACATTAAAAATCTATTAGAAAACAACCCATACACCCCCAGAATCTATGGAGCCATAAAGATACACAAAGAAAGCGTCCCCATAAGACCCATTGTCAATACTATAGGAGGTCCCACTTACCAGTTGGAAAAATACCTAGCTAAAAAAATTAAAACTTTTGGTTGGCAATACTAGTTCCTTTGTCAAAGACTCCACCCACTTCATCAATGAGCTCAAAGATCTAAACCTAGATACCAATGACATATTAGTCAGTTTTGATGTTAAATCTCTCTATACTAGAATTCCCATAGATGAAGCCATGGAAGTGATCCATAAAATCACGAACTCAGACACAGCCAAATTAATTGAGGTCTATCTCAAATCTGCCTTCTTTAGTTTTCAATATTAAATTTATGAATAGATGTGTGATGTAGCCATGGGATCCCCTGTATCTCCTATCATTGCCAATCTCTTCATGGAGGATTTTGAAACTAGGGCTATTGAATCTGCCCCATTAAAACCCAAACTTTGGAAAAGGTTTGTTGATGACACATTCATTATCTAGCCTCATGGAAAAGAAAAATTAAACACTTTCCTACAACACCTAAACAGTCTATCCAATTCTATCAAATTTACCATGGAAATAGAGGAAAACGATAGCCTTCCCTTTCTTTACATCCTAATCAAAAGAAACAAAGATGGCTCCATATCGCACCAGGTACATAGCAAGAAAACACACACAGAACATTACCTACATGCCACCTCTCACCACCATCCATCCCAAAAAATCGGTGTTCTCAACACTCCAGCAACCAAGGTTGTTCATATTTCAGATGAAAATGACTTTGAAGATGAGAAGATCCATCTTATGAATGTATTCGCAAAGAATGGATACAATAAAAACCAAGTGATCAAGGCCTTTAAGAATGTAGAGAATCCTAGAAACAAACAACCATTAGATGATCATTTAGGTAAGGTGCACCTCCCTTACATATTAGGCACAACTGATAAAGTTGCACACATTTTAAAAAAGAACAAAATAAGAACCAATTTCAGACCCATGAACAACATCAACATATGTCTAAAATCTGTTAAAGATCATGTCGATGCCAAATGCCACAAAGGAGTTTACATGGTTCCGTGTTCATGCAGAAAAACATGCATTGGAGAAACTGGTCAATCTATCCACACTAGGATTCAAGAACATGTCGCCGATATAAAACACAACTGCTCAAAAACCTTAGCCCTTGCTAAACATTCCAGCAAAACCAATCATCACGACTGCATTGAAAACTCTAAGGTAGTAGCCAAAATTCATCATTATCACCATAGAAAACTGAGAGAAGCCATAGAAATAGGTAAAAACCCTAGCAACCTTAATCCAGACGAAGGATTGAAAATAAGTGACAAATCGATTCCTACTTTAACATCTAGAACACCCTCTCCTAACTCAACACTTTCCCCGTTATGCTTGACCTCTCACCTCACTCTCCAACCTCACTTCTCTCTCTCTACACTATGCACTCATATTAGACACTTATCCTAATTTCCAATTCTTAAAAATTTAAATATCAATTTACATTTTAACTAAAAACAAAGAATCTTAGATAATTGAGAAAATTTTAACAAATAGTTAAATTAGTTTCATAGATCATTACTAATATTAACATTAATATTAATTAACATTAATACTTTCTAGAATAATAATACCAATTCAAATTAACTTATATTAGAAGAATTTTATGAGAATTTCATTTCAGAAAATTAATAGGATTCTTAGTCAAGATTAAAATCAATTCATAGATCATAAATAAAACAAAAATCATTAAAATTATAAAAAATTATAGAAACAACACTAATATTAATAATTAGTATTAGTTATCACTAATGAGATTATCATTAAAATCAATCTAATTAATTTATTCTAAAGTAAGAACAAACCAGAATAAAATTAATTATAAAATAAAACAAAAACAAATATAAAATAACTAGTTACAAATAAAAATAAGTACAAAATTTATTTTTATTCTCAATTTAAATTGAAAATAATTAAAATTCTTATTATATAATTAGATATTTCAATGTAAATCGTTCTATTTTTATTATTATATAATTAAATTAAAACCAAATATTATAAAACAATTATGACAGGGTCGACTTCCATTCGCTTTACATCTCTTAACTCTATTTATTCATACCAATGAGATCTGTCTTACATAATTACTAATCTATCCTGATGATGAGCCACGGTGGATGGCTCGAAACATTGATTCAAACAATTATGGATGCGAGAACTCCGGAAGAAAAATACACACAAATATTGTGTCCATTAGAGATGCCAAGTTAACTTCCAAGTTTTGGAAGGAGTTGTTTGTAGGTTTTAGGAAAGAGTCGGCCTTCAATACAACTTATCATCTATAGATAAATGGATAGATAAATAGGGTCAACAAGATTCTTGAGGACAATTTGAGAATGTATGTTATGCATAAATATTGGAAGTGGTAAGAGTATCTTCCAGTGGTTTAGTTTTCTTATAACAATGGGTATTAGGAGTCACTTAGGATGAGTTTGTTTGATGCACTTTATGGATAGAGTTGTAATACTCCTATCAGTTGGAGTGATCCAACGAATAGTGTATTGATTGGACTGGACATGTTGGTAGAGATGGAATAGGAAATGCGGGTTATCAAGAAAAATCTAAAGGAAACATAGGATAGACAAAAGAGTTATGAAAATTAGCATGCAGAATTTACGGATTTTTAGGTTAGGGAGTATGTGTACTTGCACATCAAGCCCAAGAAGAAATCCTTAAGGATTGGATCAAGTGCCAAGCTAGCACCTCAGTATTGTGGTCCTTTCAATATCCTTGAGAGGATTGGACTAGTAGCCTACCAACTTGCACTACCTCCAATAGTGAAATTCCATGATGTTTTCCATGTGTCATTACTTAAGAAGTATGTGAAACGTGTTAATCATGGGATTGACTAGTTTTTATTACAAGTGAATCCAAAAAGAGAATTCTAATCAGAACCTTAATGCATTTTGCAATGAGATATGCTCATACTCTAGAATCAAGCAATCAACCAAGTTAATGTGTAGTGAAAGAACTTTTTGCCTGATGAAGCTACATATGAGATGGCATATTATATGTGGCTATGTATCCTTCATTTTTTTCTGGTTGAGGCAAAGGAGTTTTGGTATATGTGTATATATTTATGTATGGTTGTTATTGTAAATACCACAATGAACTATTTTATAAAGCTCCAATAAGTGATATGGTTGACATGTTGTCATGTTTATTATGTTGGTTTTGCTTTTCAGTAGGATGTTAACTGTGAATATTGCATTGAACTAATTTATAAAGCTCCATGGGTAGTATGTTTTGGTTTTCAACGGTCTTGTTGGTCATAGGTGTCATAGAACACTGAGGAATACATTCCCTTGAGGGGGAGGGCTCTATAACAACCCCAAGATAAAATTTCATGTAGAAAAGTTAATTAAGGAAAAATAAGACCAAGGTCATGGGGAACACATTCCAAGTTGAATGTCGGGAAAAAAATAGTGAAGGGGATCGTTGGTGACTAATTAATGGCTATGGAAATTAGCAAAGGAATTGACAAAGGAAAAGTGGCATTAATTGGAAATTACTTATGAAAATAATGGAAAATAGGAGAAAAGGAAGGTGAAAAGTCACATAATTGCATGTGAGGAAAATTGAAGGAAAAATAGAGGAAAATGAAGACAATAGGGGCCACAATGATAAAAAGGTTTATGGGGATTAGTTCACAACCTTTTTTCAGTTTTAGCTTGGAACTCTCTTCTATTCTCTAACTCTCTCATACTCTTGCACACTTAGAGTTTCTTGAGGCATTCTTGGAGCACTTTGACATACGTTGGATTTGGAGAAAGAAGGCAAAGGAAAGTGGGAAATCACAAGGAAACAGGTGGATCAAAAACTATAGATGGATTTTTTTGCAGGCAATATGTTGCATGTGTGATTTCCTTGCTGATTTATGGATGCATGGTATATGCATGTGATTATCTGGTTATGATCTGTCATTGGCATGGGGAATTTCCTAGATTGACAATGAGTTTAGCCTTCCCTTTCCATTTCCTAGATAGCCATAATGTTGTGGGTTTTTCCACTTGATTTTTTTCTAATTGGTTTTCATAATTCCTTATGGTTGTGGGTTGGATCAAATGCTCTAGAAGCCTTAGAACAACTTGGGTTGAGTTACTAGTCTCAGAGCCTAGGTTGGACAAACTCTTTGGAGCCCTTGGTGGGTTAAGTTACTAGTCCTAGAGCCAGGTTGGACAAATGCTCTACATCCCTAGAAGGATGTGGATTGCGTTAGTAGTTCGTGGAGCCCTGGATAGATGGGAAGAGACCAATCTGGTTGGTGTTAATGAGGTCCAACCATGGGGTGGAATCACTGGTTCATGGTTGAGGTGTTTTAGCCTCTGGAAGTCCTGGTTTGGTTTTAGTTGGTTTAGTCCATAACATCCCACATTCATGCATGGAATATGGCATGGGGTTGATTGGTTGAAAGAAATATTTGGTTCAGCTCAATCTATGGTTAGGTTGTATATGGAAGTCGCTGAACTGGTTGGATTTTGCATATGTTAATACTAACTCTTTTCCTATTTTATTTTATGAGGACTTGTACTTGAGATTATGTGGATTTGATGATTTTTTATCATGGCTTATATGTTTTTCATTTGTTAGTTATATGTTGGTTATATGATGTATATCATTTATGGATCTTGATATATTTTTATTAGTTGATGAATGATTAATGAATGCATGAGATAACAAATGTTATTGCAGTTATTATGAGATGTCATTATACCTTCTTAGTGAATCTTAGATAAGTTCCATACCCCTATGTTTAGATGTGCATTCATGACCTGTAGATTACATGTTTACCATGTGTTTGATGAAATGACTGCCATGGTTGGGCTTGGTTAGGTCAAGTATTTGATCAAGTTTTATATGAATGGATTTGTCTTGATGTTAATTATCATTTTGGAAAGTCTCACTTAGCTGTGGGCAATGGTTTGGAGGCTAACCTAGAGTTTAGGCTTAGAATCAAGGACCACACCCTCTGAACTAGAGAAATTGGGTTGCAACTGCATGGATGCATTGTTGTGCATGCAGTTGGAGGCTCCCAACCACATGGATGCTTTGTTGTGGGTGTAGTTCCCCTGGACTAGGGCTAAGAGAAAGAGTACTAGCTTAGGGTTTGGCCACGAGGGGTGCTTGTTTATCCTTGAGTAACCTGTAGCCCCTGTAGGATGTGGTGAGTTCTCAGTTTGTCATCAAAAGTATGCCCACTTCCTTAATTAGGTCTAGGAGTTCAGGTCATGTCATAGTAGCTCTTCCTCTCATATTTACCCTAGCAAGCCAGTGAATTGGGTAAATGTGAGAGGGGTGGTTACAAAAACAAGCATTTCTTCACCTTTTGTTTGTGCAAGAAGTGAAGTTACTTGCTTCACCTCTTTGTGCAGGAAGCCTTTCTCTTCTTTCACCCCTTATTTTGTTTTCAATATGCTCATTGGAATTTTATCGAAATTTTATATCATGAAGGTGGAAGAGGGATCTCTACTTATTGAGAATAACAAAGATTATTCCTTTAGAGACCGTTCTATATTACTCTTAGTTTTCTCATTTCTCTTCTCTACTTGATTCGATCAATAAGAAAAACACAATTATATTACAATATTGAGTCAAGGAATGAAGGTCCTATAATAGATACAGGCATCATGTTTCTTCTTATGGATTTCTATTTGAATGGATCATATTTTCCATTTACACATCATGCCTTGAAAATATATGTAGATCGAAATAAATAAGGGGATCACATACTAGCCAAGTGTTGTTTGTCATCACAATTACCCTCTCAACTATTTGCCACATTGTCTTTCGAACCAAAAAAAGAAAAGAAATTTTCATGCATGTTATTATTGAACAAGATGTGAAAGAAAATACATGACACAATAAGAAAAGAAAAATAAATAGATAACAAGAAAAATGTAAGACTAAAAGAAAATAAACATGCAATACGGGAAGAAAGAGACAAAGCAAATGCAAAAAATAGATGTAGAGAAAAATTCAAGGTCCATGCTATGCAAAAGAAAACTAAACTGCAACCACACCAACTCCTAATCTAGCGGCTAGAAGGTTAGGGTTAAGTGAAGTGAAATTTCCAATGTAGCCACTGAAGTTGCTCCTAACGTGTAAGTAGAAAGATATAAGCAATTAAAAGCCATATAAAATATTGTGCAAAAAAATGTGATATTGATGATTGGAAATTACTGAGAGGGGAGGTGAACTAGTGATTTCAATTCTTTACTTTTTCTCAACTTAATTTTATTCTTATGCAACTAATGGTTTATGTATATGCTATATTATTATTGAATTCCTTTTGCAGGTGTCAGATACATAGATTTGCAGGTATATTTATCAAGAATTCAAGAACATTCACACAACATTCAAGAGCCAACACATGAAGATACAAGATATAAGTGGAAACCTCAAAGGGAGAAAGCCACAACTTTTAGGCTGAAATTGATGTGAAGGAAAGCTACTACTCCTTATTACATCAAAATTTTGTAGGCTTTAACTTACAAGAGGTTCCTACCTCAAAAGAAGCTCCTACTCCCACCAATTTTCTATAGGCTACAACCCACAGGAAGATCCTACCTCAATAGGCTACAACCCACAGGAAGATCCTACCTCAATAGGCTACAACCTAATCTCATCATGTTACAACACAGAAAGGGACATAAATATTTCAATCACAACATCAAGTCACAAATGTTGGTTACCTTATATACAATTATGTTGTCATATTTACTATTGCGCTGCTTCTCCTTTTCAACTTTGTGCCTCTTCTGTTGCTACTCATCAATCTTCTTGTGTAGACTACTTCACTTCCAAAAGTTATTTCTCCATTCCATGTTGAATATTTTATAAGAAGCTACATGTTTTGTTTGTATTCTTTGCAGGAACATGAAATGAGGCATTGTCTCTTAGTCTTATAAAAACCATTCACATGATTGTCTCTTCATTTTCAGTTTTGAAAACAATTTGTAACACAAACTAGAGCTAGAATAAAACAACTCAAACAGTAATGATTACAAGAGACAAATTAGATTTCTATTAGCTTGTATCATACATTTTTTGTTCAATGAAAGCATATATTTTTTTATCTTGTGTCTTAACAATTTATGTTCCATTTGACAATGTTTAGCCTTCACGTTGATTAGCATATCCTTTGCACTTTATGCCACTTTCATCCTTTGCATTCCAAGCAACGTAAATTAATATTAACACAATAAACCCCCATCAATTAGATTAATGACCTTACCCCTTTGGCATTGATGGAAAAATAATAATTCCTTACATATACAAAGGAAACTTTTTCTTCTGCCTTCAACTACCTCATACCTCCGCCTACCTCCCCCTTTGACACCAACGGAAAGGAGTGGTAGTGATTAACCGATCTTTGTTCAAAAAGAGGAGATTTTTGGCAAGGCATCTCATATGTAATAGGAAACAAAAGAATTGAGTTTCACCAGAAGAAAAAATGCATAACCTTGTATGTAATAGGCAACAAATCTGCAAAAAACAATATTGCTCCAATGTGTATAAATCAATGTATATGTCGTTTTCACTAGAAATGATAATGTGAAATAACTTGTCGAGAATCCTATTTGGAAAAAACACTCACAAAAAAAGTATTAATAATATTATCACTGCTGCACTAAATTGCTTTATTAAAGAGAAAGCAATCATATTCTAGTGCCAAGCTTGAACGCTGTTAGAATATGTTAATATTTCCACCATATTAAGGCATGTAACACTCTCCTCTATAATATATTAATAGTGCCATCCATTCCATCTTAATGATTCCCAAAACAAAACAACGACTACGCATGTTATATCATATACCAATATTGAAAAATTAATGTCTTCCTCCTCGACATTAATATCTAATGCCTTTTGCGTTGCTTTAAATTATACCACCAAAAACATGAAGTATGTGCCAATATATTAGTATAAGCATTTAATGCCAAAGCTGGAGTTTATATATTAAAGTTGGAGCATATATATTAAACACATATACGTGTCAACGATATTGAAGAGGCTAACCATATTGAATGGGCACCAACGATAATGAAAAGGTATTTCAAACGATATGATCCCATTGCGATATGTTAAAACCATTCCATTGGCTACCGTCCAATCTCTGACTAACACTGCAACATAATATAATATATGAATAGTATTGCATCCTAATAAATGTCCAAGAGGAATAAACATGCAATATATGAATACCATCCAACCAAGTGGAGTAAACATTTCTCCAGATAAATCATTTGACAAGAGAAATAATGTGCTGCTCCAAATAATCATTTGGCAAGAGAAATAATGTGCTCCTCCAAAAATTAATGCTGGCAAAATTTCAAATGTTAATGCTAAACTTATTCTGGCCACACCATTAATGTTGTTCCATTCCAAATTTAACACTATTGTAATTTATTCAATGCAGATTTTACATCTCATGGCAACACTACTGTTCTTCAAAGCAACTTTTACATATCATAGAAACGCTATTGTTATTCAATGCAGCTTTTACATCTCATGGAAACACTACTGTTATTCAATGTGGCTTTTACATTTCATGGAAACGTTACTGTTCTTCAATGCAGATTTTTCTTGAAAATATTTCATTGCATCAACACATCTGTTGTAATGAGTTAACATTGCAAGGAATAATATATAGAGAACACACTCCCATCGCATTCTTTTTCACACAGAAGGTTCACATACAATGTCGTATTTTATATTGGAGGGTTTACTTGTAATAATTCCACAAGTGTTCCACCTTGAAACACGTTGTCAACTGATGATACTAGGAGTAATGAGTTTTGGACAAACAAATTAGTGTGTATACCTTTTAACAAATACGTGATGCTTTATTCCTTAAAAATAAATTAACCATGGCTGCAGAGTATAATGAGATCACAACAATAGTCCAAATTTGTTGTCAACAGAGGTGACACAAACATCCAACAATACACTTCAGAGATACCTCAGAAAATAACCAAATAAGCCCTTTGTCTAGTGAAGAGTAAATACCATAATGTTAAATTGTTGAGTTTGGAAACTCAACCTAGTCTTCACATGAGCATGAAAATACTAGACCGTAATAATATAGAGAAAACTGCTTCCACGAGGACAGTACCAATTGTCATACAAGCCTAAAGCTGCATAAGTTCATATGTTGCTACAAATGTAGTTATGAGAAAAATATCATGGCACCATTAAAAACAGACTGGAGCTATGAGAATGTTGTCTACTCTTTTCCCCAAAGGAAAAATTGTAATTTTCATTGATATTAAGAAAATTAAATCTTGTATATGCTATATAGCATATCCTGTAAGTTGGGGCTACTCGCTGGGAGTGTTGATAGTGTATCTGTAAATATATACATCATGATGTTATAAACAATGATATGTACTAGTAGATAATAAAAAATAAACACAAATAAAATAGGCCCATCGGGATGCTCTGATGTCCATATAAGGTCTATGGTAGTAATGGTAGTGTTCATTGTCCCTGTGTTCCTATATCATCCATGTACCTCTAGGCCGGATTGCATCTTCTTTGGATGGCTGATCGAAAATTTGGTTGTGTTCCTTGCATATGTGATGGCAAACAATGGAGTCAAAAATTGCCTTAAGTCTAAGTGCCTCATCCAATATATGCCTTAGAGAAAAAGTATGATAGTTAGAAGTATTTTTGAACCAATTGATTATAATCTTGGAATCCCCAAAAATTTGTAAGTTTCTACACTGTTTTTCTAATGCAAATTAAAATAGATGTCTGAGGGTGATAAGATCAATAAAGTTGTTGGTTCCATTCCCCAACCCCATTGGTATTTTGAAGAAATGGGAATTAGTTAGGTAAAGTACAACGCCCTCCCTCTTCCCCATAACCCTCATCTTGTGCGGACCCGCTGAATTATGCCCAAGAAATGTCTTTGTCAATAGATTTAGGGATAACAGGGCAAGCGTTGAGCAGTAAAAAAGGTCTCTTTAACCTCTATTTACCCTACATTAATTATCAATCCAGGTACGAATTTTTATCTCAAGAGTGTACTCAGTTTGAGGTGGTCACTTGTTCAAGAGTAATGTTTGTAGTATAGTGCTTTACAAAAGTAAATAAATGTTGGAAACAAACTCGAATTGTAATGGCAAGAAACTTAAATGCTTTGTAACTAAATCATCCACTTAAGAAACTATAGCAATCATCAGTCAAGGATGCAGTAATGATAACTCTTTCCCTGTAAACTTATGTAAATGAAAATCAACCAAAGGCAAGGTCTCCAATCTGAGAACTAGACAGTAGTAGTCAATGTTCGTTACAGTTGTAGATCTTTCTATCCACACCAAAGCAAATGTTGGAAATAACAATTTGATTAACAGAAAATGAACAACAACTAATCTATTGAAAAGATCGAACAACAAATCTTAATCTACAGGAATGAATTAAGCAAAAATCTTAACCGAAAGGAATTGAACAACAATCTTTGACTAATAAAGGAATTGAACAACAATCTAAGGAAGGAACATCAAACCTAAGTAAGTCTACAGAAACTGAACATCAAGCTTAATCAAATGTAAACACACAATGACTATAAACCAGTAATCTTATTCTAGCATAATGGATATTAACCACAGTTATAAAGGAACAACAATTGCAGTTGTAATGGAACAGTAATTGAAGGAACAACAATCGCAATTGTAAGAGAACTGTAGCTAAATGAACAACAATATCAATCTATAAATGAACAGCAATATCAATTTGTAAATGAATAACAATATCTGAATTAGACAGTGTGATATTATTTCAGAATGAACAGCATAACATTTCCAATTTCAAATAATAATCCTACTATTTCAATTACGAATTCGATATAACAGAGCAAGTCAATGGAATGTTCAGGAACAAAGGATTATTGAATAAAGTGAATTCAATGGAATGCAAAGGAAATCAAACCACACATGACTGTAATCATAAAATAATGATACAAAAAGAAAGTCATCCACTAGGGTCAAGCCTTTAGCCACCAGGGACGCATTGCTGCAGTTACTCCAGGATCAGATAATGGAACAGCAACTGAAATATATATTGATCATAAAGGCAGAGTTACAATTATCACTCTTTAAAGAGATTCGATGATCAAAGTTCAGATTACAACAACAAATTCTACAAATCAACAACAATATATTTCACCCCCTAGGCTAGTAGCACTGTCCCTTTTTATAATGGCCAGGTGGAAGTATAAAAAATACAGATAAGTCTTAAGGTAGCGATCCCTCAGGATCAAAGGATCCTAAGGGATTCGCGATATCTTTAATCTTCAGTTATATTTTTTTCCTCTTGAGCTCATACCACATTTTTTCTTCCTTTTCCTGGTCCATGCGCTCCAATCTTGATTTCGTCGTCTGGATGCGGTTTCCTATCAAAGGGACAGTAATTGGTTTTGCTTTGTCTTTTCCTCTTGAATAGTGATTTTCCATTTTCTTCACTTTCTTCATAGAAAAGGACAATATTAATCATTTTACATCAATCACAAATCTTCTTAATTCTATTATAATCCTTTAACATATTACCATCTTAGAATGTAAAGAAGTTATGATTTAAAGGAAAATATAAAGAAATAAGTGGTAATTACACACCTTTTCCAATGCTCAACACACCTCCGTGCTTACCCTTTTTCATTCCCTCATGAAAACATTGTAATTGACATGCAAGGCAGTTAGGGAATACACTGGAGAAGGATTTTCATGCAGTGGTCTAAAACCATGATTTCTAGCTAAGACTTCAATAATATGCCCTGTCTGACCTTTAGGAAATTCATATAAGGCTCTATACCGTGGTGTAGGATACTAGATGATTGGACTTCGAAACCTACAGCATGACCAAGACGAACCTTCTCTCAAGATGAGGTCACCATAGGTAGCCAAGTGATCAACAACTATTTTAAAATTTTCGTAATTGAATGGCTCTCTGTTTTGAACATTCTGATTGGAAGTCTGGTATCGGAATTTGGCTGCTGCTATGGCAAGGTCTTTGATGGCTAGGAAGTATTCTACCCCTTGCTGAACAACTGTTGTGTGAATAGGTCCCAATGTCTGGATCACACCCTTCTTTCTCATTAACCTTCTATCCTAATTCCACAGTTGCAATGGGTTTCTAGGTTCACCCCTTACCCACAGATCTAGCCCATTCTCCTATCTCTGGAAGGTATTGTAGGCTTTAAGCCACTTTATCTGGTTAACAGCAAAAGAGATGAATCCCTGATGCTGTATATCACCCACAAAAGGGATAGGGTTCTTTTCTGTTTCACTGTCCAACACAAGATTATTCAAATAAAACTCACATAGCAATCACTGTACTTTCACCCCATAATGCTTACAACAGTTAATGAAATCATCAATAGTTTTTAACTCTATAGGCACCCTGCCTTGATAGCCTTAATTTTCAATTGTAAATACCTTTCCATAAAAAACAAAGCATAGTTTTTGGCAGGTGCCCTACATGCTAGAACATCAATATACAGAGAACATAAGGTATCCATTTGACTCATAACTATGTCTATTCTATTGGTTACCTTTTTAAATTTTTCCTCTACCCTTCACCATCTATCGAAGGCCTCACTCTCTAATGCATTAATGTTCTTTACCTGCTGCTGTAACTTTTGATATTTTTCCTCAGGAACACTTTCCTCTATGAGCTTTTCTATCGTTTGTTGGGCTTGTGCCAAATCATTTTGAAGTTTCTCTATCCTCGGATCATTGTCCATCATGACATTTTTGGGTTGGAGATTTTCCTTGGATCTTCTTATTGCGACATCTGGTTTTTATAGTCTGTGTTTCCTTCTCATGAACTATCAGATCGGTCATGATGCTAGAGGACAATGCCTCTATCTGGACATCCTTATTATAAACTGGTGTGCTTTCTGTTTGGGCTTCTGCATTTGTAATAGCCAGATGTTGTTCCTTGCGGTTTTGAACAATAATGGGTTTGACTTGAGTCCTTTTGGTCTTCTTTTTATGGGGTTTCACCTGGGTGGTTGCATGCTTTGCTCTAGGGGTTCTTTTTTAGATTTTTCCCATTTTTAGAACCCTTTTTTATTGTCTAAGTTGCTCAATTACATTTAGTAGTCTATGTTGTTCCTTTCACAACTTTTTGATTTCATTTGTTTTCTTCGAAGGAACAATTCTTTCTTTTCATGGGCTTGGGTTTTGTTCTTTAGGAATTGTACCCTCGCCTTGGCTTATTTCCATGTTTTCTGCCTAGAACACTTCTTCAGTGTTCTCATCCTACTGATTAGGTTTTTCAGGGGTGAAAACTCTAGTTTGATCTGTTGTTTCCCAGGCAGCTTCTTCTTTTACTTATTCTTCATCATTCATTTCTTCGGATACACTCTTATTGTGAGCAGAGTATTCCTAAGATTGTCCATCTTCTTCCTCTTCATCACACATCTCCTCAGCTGCACTCTTGCTGTGAGCAGAGTGTTCCTACGGTCCTCCTTCGATATCAGGGTTGAGTGAGCTGTGGGGTTGGACATACTCGTCCATATTGGCCAAAATTTGTACCAATTCATCTTCTTGCAGAGGGTTTTTTAATGGGCTTTCACTGGGTTGCTCTGCTTCCTCCCCTTCTTCCTCGTCGGAGTGCTCAGTTTCCTCTTCTAGTTCCTCTTCTTCATTTTTTTCTGATTCTTCTTCTTCATTTTCCTCTCCTTCAAGTTGTGGGGGTTTCTCGTCCTCTGAGTCATGTATTTCTATAGGCTGGCTATTTTTTCCTTAAGGATTTTCCATCATTCCTCTGCTTCTCCCCAATCTGGTGGACTATCTTCGTTTCTGTGATCAGATTGATGTGCTAGCAGTGTATTTTTGATTTGGGGCTGGCAAGGCCAATTCCTCATCTATTGAGAAAACCAATTCTTCCCAACTACTCTATTGTTGGGAGAGGCTGTAACTGACTATTAGCCAAATTAAACCGTGATGACTTACTACTGATTCTACATGATGAGATTTTCTTATACTTTGGGCAGCGTCATGCAGTAAAAAATTCAAGTATGCGGGCAAATTCACAACACATTTTTGTTTTAATACAGCTAACAGTTTGAGATGGAATGGTCTTACCAGGTCTTTTTTGTCATCACAAGTGATGTAGCTTTGGACAATTCTGGCCAATTCTGGCCAAGGTTCTCCCATGGTGCAAGTAGGACTCCTTTTCCTTTGACAGTACTGCTTTGTCCTTTGTCCCATAAGATCATTGATTATAGCCTCTTGAAGTCTTATTTTTCTCAGGGTCCATACTGGTCCAACAACTGGAAGTCCTTAAACTTCAGCAACTATCGCATCTGTTACTGTTATTTGCCTCCCCCTCACCATGGAATGATTTTCCTACAAATTCTGTAGAAATTTAATGGCCACTGTCTCGTTAGACTGCTGAAGTCAGTTAAGGTAGACAATCTATCCCGCTCTTGCTAAAATTTCGTGTGCAGCGTTAGAGACCATTAACACTTATGGTTCGCTATGTATTGATGTGCCTCCCATTTTGTTCAAGCTTAGCACACTGTTAAAAAAAAAACACAGAGATGATGATGGAACAACAAGTTGTTCAAACTTTAGCTCACTGTTAATTTTTACAGAGAAAAGACACAGAAATGGCGATGGAATAGCAAGCTATGCATATTGGGAAATACAATACTGTCAGACTTGTTATGCCCAAGTTTTGATGGAGTCATAATACCTCCAAATAATGAGTTGACACGTATGCCAATGAATTATGGAAATAACCCACACCCCCTTGAAATGTGATAGGTCGTCCTCGGCCGATAAATAAAGGAGCAGCATGCTGGACTGCAGTCGTACATGAAAATAAAGGAACGGTGTATAAATCCATGACATGTTTACAAAAATCAGTGGATTACTGAAATTGAGGCTTATGATGGAAATCGCGAATAAATATTGAAATGTCGTGATATGATGCGAAAAATAGAGAATAGGACAACTTGACGTAAGTAAAATTTCTTATGTGGTCATTATCCACTTTAACCATTATGATTGATTTATAAATGATTTTCATGTATAAAAGGTTCGAAAGGGTTATATAACATAATCTCATTTGAAATCAATATAAAGATATAAGGAGAAGGGTTTATAATGACTATTGGTGTATGAAAAATATGACTTCAATACCATCAGCAGAGCTTTGTTGTCCACAGGTGTCCATAACCTTGACATAGTTGCTTATTTCACCATTAGAACTATAATCCTTTGTGTATGCATAGGAAAGTGTTGTGCAATGTCAAAATGGAGGCCATTGTGCTGGCTTGGTAACTAGATGAATCACAATGCTATTCACCAGGAAGGAGTGAAAGGTGGGCAGGTCGACTCATAATGAGACCTCCTATTCCAAGGACTTTTTTATTTTTCTGATATGCCTCTTAGATCATATCCCTTGTGTGGTGGCCATAGTGGGAATGCCACTTCACTTGCTTCCTTATGATCATGGTAGGTTGGCTCTTGATGAGACCCCCTATCCTTCATCTGACAAATCATGTTAATAATCATATAGATATATATTTTTCTCTTTTTTCTTTCCTTTTTTTATATAGCACCTTCCTATTTATATACAGAGGATGGCTCATCACTCATTAAGAGTAGGGATGGTGGAAGAAGTTTGAACATCTCAATAGAGGGAAATATGCCCTTATTCTTATTCAATAATAATGATCAAAGATAATTATGAAGATTTAGAAAGAGCCAACATGATAAAAATAATCAATCAAATTGGTTTTAGTGAAAACAAAGACAACAAAGTAATATAAATGGTTGTGTCCTTTCCTCTTTTTCATGTCAATTCAAAGTAATTTCTCTAAAGATAATGATTTTTCTTTTTGGTTCGCTGATTTCAGTATCCTCTAGTTTTTGTATTCTTGCATAAATGTATAGTTGTGCCTTAAATGAACATCATTCACAAAAAGCCTCTAAATGATGAAACACACATACATACAAAAAACAAAAAATGCACTCAAAAAGTGTTGTTCCTTAGATGGAACAACTGTTGTTCCTTAAGAGGGATAGCAAAATAACATTTGCACGCAAAAATTGCGGTTCCCTTAAGAGGAACAACAAGAAAAAGAAAAAATACACTCGAAACTGTTTTTCCTGAAGAGGAACAGTAGTTGTTCCTTAATTGGAACAATAAATAAAGCAAGCGCGAAATAAAATACCACTCCTTTAGTGGAACAGCTTAAGATCATCCGAAATCAAAATTGTTGTTCCTTCGGAAGGAATGGCAGAAAGGAAAAAAAAAAATGTGAAGGAGGGTTGTTCCTTTAAAAGAAATGGAAAAAATGCAGAAGTGTTCTTCCTTCGGAAAGGAACAGCAAGAATGAAGGTGTTGTTCCTTCGGAAAGGAACAACAAAAATGCGGAAATTTTATTCCTTCGGAAAGGAACAACAAAAGACAAAAGTGTTGTTCCTTCGGAAAGGAACAGCAAAAAAACAAAAGTGTTGTTCCTTCAGAAAGAAACAACAAAAATGCGGAGAAACTGTTCCTTCGGAAAAGAACAACAAAAAATGAAAGTGTTGTTCCTTTGGAAAGGAACAGCAAAAAAATGAAAGTGTTGTTCCTTCAGAAAGGAACAACAAAAAACAAAAGTGTTGTTCCTTTCGAAAGGAACAACAAAAATGCAGAAGTGTTGTTCCTTTGGAAAGGAACAACAAAACATGAAAGTATTGTTCCTTCAGAAAGGAATAACAAAAATGTGAAGATGTTGTTCCTTCGGAAAAGAACAGCAAAAAAAAAGGTGTCGTTCCTTCGGAAAGGAGCAAGAAAAAAATGAAAGTGTTGTTCCTTCGGAAAGGAACAACAAAAAACAAAAGTGATGTTCTTTTGGAAAGGAACAACAAAAATGCAGAAGTGTTGTTCCTTTGGAAAAGAAAAACAAAACGTGAAAGTGTTGTTCCTTCGAAAAGGAACAACAAAACAGAAGAAACAGCAAAATGCAAAAGTGCTGAAAAGAAAATATCTGTACAGAAAGTCATTTATACAAGAAAAAAAAGAAGAAGTTATGTACAAAATTTAAGAACAATGAAATTATTTAGTGAACTAATGCCAAGGAAGAATTATTTTCCTCAGCAAGAATCTGCATATCAGAATCTTCCCAGAGCTACTAGTAGAAAGATTCCCGAGTAAGCGGTTTATGGTACAGTCGCACCCAGTGGCCATTTGCTTTAAAGGTATGTCTAGATCTTTCAATAGTAGTCAAAGTAATGGTGCCATTGTCATGCACTTTCTGAATTTCATACGGTCCAAGCCATCGAGTCTGAAGTTTTCCCGGAAAATCCTGAAACCTGGAGTCATATAGGAGTGCCCAATCTCCTTCGTGGAAGATTTTCTTTTTGATCAGGGCGTCGAGCCATTTTGCTCTCTATTGTTGGATTAATGCAGTGTGTTGAAGAGCCGAGAGCCTAATTTCATCTAGCTCGTTAATTCGCTGTAATTTATTAGTCTAGGCCTCATTTAAATTTAGACCGACCTCCTGTGCTGTTCTTAATGTTTGTATCTTGAACTCTATTGGAAAGTGTTATCACTTAGAATTAAAATTTTATGTATATAGTCCTTTGTCCTAGTTAAATGTCAAAGGTCTATGTCAAATGGTTTTTGTTTCATATTTCATACTTAGGATTGGGAGTTTCAAAGGTGTTTGTTTTGAATTATGCTCTAATCCTATTGGTTTTCCTCCATCATCATTGTGTTATAAGCCATGTCTTGTCTTATTCTATCCACCGAGTCTTTTCGTGATTTCGCAACGTAACCTCCTATTGGTCAATTTCGCAGCGTAATCATTGTTCAGTCATTTCGCAGCGCGGTATCATCAAGCCGTTTCGTAGCGCATGATTAGAAATTTAAACTAACCGTGCTGCGAAATCGCGGATTCATGCGTTTCGCAGTGAATATTACCTAAAGTGTTAAGTCTGTTGATGAGTCACTGATTCTGTCTTCTCATGTCAGTATGTGTACCTCCCGTACGCATGTCTAAACGCTCATTAGTCGTCACTCCACCCACATATTTGTTAGAATGCACAGAAATATCATTTCAAAGGATTTTACCGTGCATGGATCGTTATGATGATCATAAGTGTTACATAAGTGGCAAGCTGGTTGGATGATGTATTTGAATTTTCAAGCGAGGCTGTTTTCAAGCGAGCCTGATTACAAGCGAGGCCGAGTTAAGAAGAACTGAACCACTATTTCAACTGAAGCTGTTGGTCATTGTGGACGTAAAAACTTCAAAAAGCAAGATGGAAAGGAAAGAACATAGATCTGGAAAATGCCAGAGGACCGAACCTGAAGGTTTAGACATAGCATTGAGGGACGAAGGCATGAAGAAAGCTTTCAAAGATGCTGGATGCTAGAATTTCTGTAAGAAACTGCAAGGTGGGCATGCTCAGATAACCAAAGAGTTTGCTTTGAATTTCACCGGTTTAAATTCAAGAATAGCTATGTTAGAAGTTCAAGTGTCTTCGGAGGCTATAGCCGCTGTAACAGAGATTCCTAGAGGGCAGCAAGAATGGTTTAAGAACTTTAAATTTGATATGAATCCATGCAAAGAGTTCTTAAAAGAGGCATATTTGAATGAAGACCTAACCAGAGCAGTGCCTAGGAACTATGTTAAGGAGCATTATGCCCTTCTTCTTACCTGCATTCAGAAATACTTAACATGTGAAGGAAGATATAATAAGGTCTACTCTTATCATTTCAAGTTGCTGTTACATTTTACGGGGAAGGCTTCCATTGACATTCCTTTTTACTTATTTCGCAGTCTAAGTAAAATGTGTGATAAAGTGCAATTGAGAAAAGAGGATTGCGAGACTTCTTTATTTCACCATGGTTTGATTAAATTGTTAGTTTTAGATGGCCCTCAGAAGATAGGTAGAGACTGGAATTCATTCATCTTCATGGCCGATTTCCAAAGTAAAACAGGCCTTACTCCACAACCAGTCAGAGAGCAACCAGTCAAAGAACTCGCAATAGCTGAGCTTCAAAAGAAGGCCAGAGCTAAAAAGCAAACCAAGTCACAGCCTCAAAAACCAGTGAAACCACTGATCATCAAAGAACAACCTCAACAAGCTACAAAAGGAAAGACTCAGGATAAGAAGAATGTAGCTGAAACAAGCAGAGCTGAGGCAGTTTCCAGAGTGAGGACAAGAAGCCAAATAAGTAAAGAAAAGGGAAAGGCCATAGCTGTTGAAGAAAGCCCAGCATCTAAGGCAAGCCTGAATGATCTATTAGAGGCCATTGAGTTTGAGCAAATTGAACCAGTGCATATTGATTTGACACAGTCATCACCAGAAAGTGCCAAGAAGTCTAAAGCCTCAAAGAGGCTGAAGTTTGATGAACCAGGTGATGAATTCATATTCAAGCCAAGGAGACCTATTACAAGGAAGCAAGTAAAGGAGGCTCAGCCCAGGACAGAGGAACCTGAGAAATTGTCCAGAACAGAGGAGGCAGAAAGAATTAAGCAAAAATACACCAATAGAATAGTCATTATATCTCAAGGGGGAAATATTATAGCTATAAAGAATCAGCTAGAAGCAGCCAAACATGAAACTGCTAAGGTGAGGAATGCCGCAAGGGAGTCTGCTGTCAGGTATGCAAATTATCGTAAAGCTGTTTTGAAAGGAAGTGAAAACCTAATAAATCAGGTGGATTCAGTAGCTGATGTCTATACATGGACAGTACCTGCAATTAAGGAGGCCAAACTCCTCAGAAAGATAAACCTACATCTAAGAGCTGAGAACAAAGCTATGAGAGAGAAAGTTAAAGACTTGAAAGCACAGCTAGCTGCTAAATAAGGTTGCTGTTCATGGTAAAGTTTTGTTCAAATTTTGTTAAATTTTGCTTAGTTCTGTTGTTCTGAAGGCATGTAGATCCTTGCTACATATATCCAAGGTCAAAAGGAGTTTTTGTAATCAAGTGGCAGAGCAGTAAAAATCTCAGGGAAAAGATAAACTGTTTAAACAGTTTCGTAGCGCGCTACGAAACTGCGAAACTATTGTAGGTGCTGTTTTTAATACAGGAAAACAGTTCGATAAGATAATCAGAAATTTTCAAAGGGAACACCTAAGTGACATGTAAGAGATCAAAGGAAGATACCAGGCCATTCAAATTATGACAGGTGTACCTTTAACAAAGGTGAAATGTTTTGACCTAAGTTTAAAGTTTTTGATTATAAAGTCACTTTATTATCAGTCATTAGGGTTTGGAAGGAGCTGCATACGAGGAGTTTTGGCTTGCACACCTGTCCATCAATGAAGCCTCCAGCACATCAGGAACATGGTAATGCTCTATATTCTTGGGCTATTAAAGAGCTAAAGACATGCTGCTACATATTCGAATAGGTGGTGGAAGACTGGAACCGAAAAACAGGGTATTTCTCCTAGCATCACTGAACCATTAAAGCATTCAGCATCCTAGGCCAGCATGTAATATTGAATACTCATCTCAGCCATCTCAGCCCAACTGAAAAGAGACCGGGTGTCAAGAATCAAGAAGGAATCATGCTACGAGGAAGATAGAGTTAGAGTTATAGTTAAATTAGGACTCTTTAAACTCCAGTTAAGCACTTTGTTGTATTTAATGATTAGTTACATAGCTGATAGGTGTCATTAGAGATAAGGATCGAGTTATTAAATTCCCCTCATGCTGGAGGAGGAAACTCGAATTAGTTAGAAATAAGAATTCTATAAATAGCTAAAACAGGGATGTAACAAGGGTTGGATATTTTTATAAAAACAGAGGACTGTTTTGGCTTATGTATAAACAGAAGTTCAGTAATACAAAAGACTGCTTTCCTTCTCAGGATTCACAATGGATCTTCTTGTTCAAATGTGTGATGGTATATTTCTTTAATGTTCTTTTACAGTTTTACAAATGCATAATCACTCAGAACTCATTGATCATGCTCTAACTTCCTGTATGCCTTTGCAAACTGTGGTTTCATGTGAGTTATGTTTGAACATTTAGATGTAAAGTGCCCTGATTTCTATGGAAAGATAGTGTTGTTGCTTACTGAGGTATGAATGACTCCATAAGCCCAATGGGAATCAATTTAATATTTTGTCCAGCCAACATACTTGTTCATTATACCTTATAAGAGTTAGCCATCTTGTCATATGTCCACATTAATAACCTTTGAGAGAGCCCTCTCAGGCTAAAGAGGCTAAGCTTTAGCCAAAGTCTGGTTTGAAATAGTTACTTAGAGTCATCCTGACCAGCAGCCTATCAGGACATGATTTTGAGATAACATTTTGGTGCGTCTGCCAGGAGCCTGAAGTCTATTCATTCCCGAAATCAAGAGGCTGAACTTCTGAAGGTAGCAGGAGCTCAGAAAGGTTTTCGAGGCTGCAAATCTACCTTGGCGACTCCATTGTTGAAGAATTCGAAATTCTTAGATTCATGGTGATTCCACTGGAGTTATGAAGGACCCAGATGCTACCATTCTTATTTCAAGGTATGCATGCATAAATTTTTCAGGAATTCGTGGTTTTCCAAATCATTTTCCCAAGGATGCATATTTTCTAAGGAATGGTCCAAAATTCAACGGAGAAGATTTGAGTTTAACTTTGAAGCATATATCAGATTTCTTTGATTTTATTGAGCTTCTTAGAGTTAAACATGAGGATGTTTGCATTATGTTGTTCTATGATTCATTTCAAGGGAAATGTAAACGGTGGATTGAAAGTTTTCCTGCCAAATCCATTAAGTCATTTGAAGACTTTTGGTATATGTTTGTGGAGGAATGTATAGATAGATCAGATGTGGTGGAAAACTCTCCTTCAGTTCAAGGTTTCAAACAATGCAATGATCATCATACTAATGATGAAATTGATGAAAATTTTTCTCTGTTCTTGTCTTCTTATCTAAAAACATTTGACTACAAGACAGAGGATACGATGAAATTTTTGGATGAATTTGCTAAAGACATTGAGAAAGATATTGAAGGTCTACAAGGTCAAATTCAATCATATAGTATTCATGGTCATGATCATTCTTTTCAGAAGGTTTCTATGTCAGAACACAAGGAGAGGGTATTTCTTCCTTTCTCTTTCACATTTGAGGAAGAGGACACTGTTATTGAAGATCAGTTTGCACAACCAGAAAGCTACAAGAATCATCAAGCTGATCATGTATTCTGGGATCCTATAGCTAAATACATGGAAGAGTTTTACTCTCCAGTGTTTCAGTTTTCCTATGAAAATCAGAAGCTATTTCAGTGGCAGTGGTCATCACAATATCATAACGGCTTTGAACTCCAATGCAGTAAAAAAACTCAAATATCAGATAAGACAAATGACTGGCTACATTAGAAATTTCACATTGATTGAGCGAAAGAAGTTTGAATGGATAGGGTAGGTAGGTAGGAATTGCAAATAAGCTCAAGGTTGACTGAGCATTTTTTTTTAGTAGATGTAGATTCCTTTTTCTACAGTGATCATCAAACTAAAGCCCGAGGTGAAGGCCCAAGAAGCTGGAAAGGGATGCTTGTCAAACAAATTTCAGTTTGTCATAAATGGATAAAGAACTGGACCTGCGAGTTCTTAGTGTACTACAGGAGCACACTATCCCAAGTGGAGCCACTGTTATCACTCAAGAAAAAGTGCTAAATTGTTCACATCAATTCAATTGTTTGCCAAAGGCACATAAATCCTTTTCAGCAGTTTCGCAGCGCAGCATGTTTTTGGTGATTTCGTAGCGCCTGTAATCATTTCCAAACAAGCACACCTTGGTGAGACAGTTGCGCACAACTCTGGGAGAAGTGGTAGAAAATTCTGATCTAATTCCTGAAAATCTGTTAACTGATAAAATACTTTTCCCCCAAAAACAGAACTCTAGAACCCTCACAAGTTATGCTAGTTCAGGATTTATAAACAGGTTGACCTTTTCCTGGTTGAATTATCTGTTGGCCACTGGGAAGAGGTGTGCCATTAATGTTCAGGATATACCTATGCTTGGACCTCAGGATAGAGCTGAAAAAAGTTCTGCTCTGCTCCAATCGAAGTTGCAGTCAAGGCAATGCTCTCTTGTATTTGCTATATTATGGTCCTTCTGGAAACTATCTAGCCTCACTGCTATTTTGGCTTTTACAAAATTGTCTGTCATGTTTGTGGCCTCCCTTCTAATTCAAAGCTTCATTGATGTAGCCACAAACAAAGAGACTCTGTGGTACAAAGGAATGGCGAGGAGAAATTGAACGCTTGGAGAAGCTGGTCAACAAGTATGAATGTGGGCAGATTCCACGCATTGAGTGGCTAGATGAAATTGCATTCAGAGCCATTGGGAACATCAAGGAAAATGAGAATGAAATTTCAAGATAAAAAAGCTCAAGACAATCGAATTTGGCATGTAAGCTGTGTTTTTGAAATTACACAGCAGTTTCGTAGCGCGCTACGAAACTGCTGTAGGTGATGTTTGTTACAGACATATTTCTCTGTTTTAAGTAGTCAACTTCCAGGAGGTATTTAGCGCAGCTGAAAGAATATTTTCGAAAATTGAAAGAGGTTTTTATCCCTAACATACTAAGCTAGAAAAACCTCTTTCATTTTCTTCAAATTGATTATGATCTAGGATAAACGAGTGACTAAAAGTTGCGCTACGAAATTGCTGTAGGTGCAGTTTTTAATTTCCTGTTTTACACATCTTCTTCAAGGATCGATTCTGGGCAGCCGGAGTAGTGTTTCAAAAAACCAAAGGAGGGTTTTGTTCAGCATGGATTTTTTACAAAAGCCTCCTTCATTTTTTTCAAATACGTTTTCTGCGAGAAGTTATGAGCTCTGTCCCAAGACCTATTTTTCAGGAAGAACAGCAGTTTCGTAGTAGCTGAAGCTAAAATAATCCAATCTCAGTCACTAGTTTTGAACTGCAAGTGGAAATGTTAAAAAGGGAATATCTTCAAGGGATTTCTCTACTGCACAATTTCGATTTTTGGAGCGCTTGCTTGTGGTTCATGGACATTGGTGCTATAAGAGGATTGCACAAATGATCTGCTATTTCTTTTGCAAAAATATATCTTTTGGGCTTACACTCTTCAATTTTGAAGCATATACAAGTTCCTCTAGACAGCCCATATATGATGAACTGTATATGCTGCTTTTCAATATTATTTTGACATCACTGCCAGTCATATCTTTGGGGGTTTTTGAGTAAGAGGTTTCATCTGAAGTATGTTTGCAGTTACCTGTTCTCTATCAGCAAGGCCCAAGGAATATATTTTTAAACTGGTACCGTGTACTTAGATGGTTGGAAAACCATGAGATATTTATGATATTTGTCAGCAACCACTTCAATTGCCTCTGCCAAATGTTTCAAGTATAGTTCAGGAATTTCAGAAAGTGGAGGACTAGTTATCTATGGTGGAACAGTAACCTTCTGAGATAATGCAGGATGCAACGATTCTATCCATGAGTGCGTTGGTAAAGCCAGAGTTTCTAAGGCACCAAGACAAAGATCTCAGGCTCATTGTTGTTAATTGCATTAGGGAGAATCACACTGAAAACGTATCTCCTTCAATGCAAACAATTATGAGTTTTGGTTTGAATGAAAGGAAGACTGTGTTTTTTAATTTACACAGCAGTTTCGTAGCGCACTACGAAACTGCTGTAGGTGTTGATTTTAAACGCAGACAAACAGTTTGGTAAGATGATCGGGAATTTTCTAAAGG
>APFE031022624.1:2772-32279 GCA_000404065.3 Pinus taeda | reverse complement strand
AAGGAACAAACCTCAAGTGCCAAAACATGGAGAATGAAGGAACCACAACTAGAAAGATGTGGGATATCTTTATATGCAAAAGGAGAGGAAAACCAATGGTACATCGACAGCAGATGTTCGAAGCATATGACAGGTGATAAAGAAAAACTTGAATCATATACTGCTTTAGAAAAGGGAAAGAAAGTTTCTTTTGGAAACGATACCCCTGCAGCCATAAAAGGAAAAGACATTGCTCAGTTGAAACAGAAGGTCAAAGCTGGAAATGCTTTCTATGTTGATGCCTTCAAGCATAATCTATTGAGTGTCAGTCATGTTATCACTTAGAATTAAAATTTTATGTATATAGTCCTTTGTCCTAGTTAAATGTCAAAGGTCTGTGTCAAATGGTTTTCATTTCATATTTCATACTTAGGATTGGGAGTTTCAAAGGTGTTTGTTTCGAATTATGCTCTAATCCTATTGGTTTTCCTCCATCATCATTGTTTTATAAGCCATGTCTTGTCTTATTCTATCCACCGAGTCTTTTCGTGATTTCGCAGCGTAACCTCCTATTGGTCAATTTCGCAGCGTAATCATTGTTCAGTCATTTCGCAGCGCGGTATCATCAAGCCGTTTCGTAGCGCATGATTAGAAATTTAAACTAACCGCGCTGCGAAATCGCGGATTCGTGCGTTTCGCAGCGAATATTACCTAAAGTGTTAAGTCTGTTGATGAGTCACTGATTCTGTCATATCATGTCAGTATGTGTACCTCCCGTACGCATGTCTAAACGCTCATTAGTCGTCACTCCACCCACAGATTTGTTAGAATGCACAGAAATATCATTTCAACGGATTTTACCGTGCATGGATCGTTATGATGATCATAAGTCTTACATAAGTGGCAAGTTGGTTGGATGATGTATTTGAATTTTCAAGCGAGGTTGTTTTCAAGTGAGCCTGATTACAAGCGAGGCCGAGTCAAGAAGAACTGAACCGCTATTTCAACTGAAGCTGTTGGTCATTGTGGGCGTAAAAACTTCAAAAAGCAAGATGGAAAGGAAAGAACATAGATCTGGAAAATGCCAGAGGACCGAACCTGAAGGTTTAGACATAGCATTGAGGGACGAAGGCGTGAAGAAAGCTTTCAAATATGCTGGATTCTGTAAGAAACTGCAATGTGGGCATGCTCAGGTAACCAAAGAGTTTGCTTTGAATTTCACCGGTTTAAATTCAAGAATAGCTATGTTGGAAGTTCAAGTGTCTCCGGAGGCTATAGCTGCTGTAACAGAGATTCCTAGAGGGCAGCAAGAATGGTTTAAGAACTTTAAATTTGATATGAATCCATGCAAAGAGTTCTTAAAAGAGGCATATTTGAATGAATACCTAACCAGAGCAGTGCCTAGGAACTATGTTAAGGAGCATTATGCCCTTCTTCTTACCTGCATTCTGAAATACTTAACATGTGAAGGCAGATATAATAAGGTCTACTCTTATCATTTCAAGTTGTTGTTACATTTTACGGGGAAGGCTTCCATTGATATTCCTTTTTAATTATTTCGCAGTCTAAGTAAAATGTGTGATAAAGTGCAATTGAGAAAAGAGGATTGCGAGACTTCTTTATTTCACCATGGTTTGATTAAATTGTTGGTTTTAGATGGCCTTCATAAGATAGGTAGAGACTGGAATTCATTCATCTTCATGGCCGGTTTCCAAAGTAAAACAAACCTTACTCCACAGCCATTTAGAGAGCAACCAGTCAAAGAACTCACAATAGCTGAGCTTCAAAAGGAGGCCAGAGCTAAAAAGCAAACCAAGTCACAGCCTCAAAAACAAGTGAAACCACTGATCATCAAAGAACAACCTCAGCAAGCTACAAAAGGAAAGACTCAGGAGAAGAATAATGTAGCTGAAACAAGCAGAGCTGAGGCAGTTTCCAGAGTGAGGACAAGAAGCCAAATAAGTAAAGAAAAGGGAAAGGCCATAGCTGTTGAAGAAAGCCCAGCATCTAAGGCAAGCCTGAATGATCTATTAAAGGCCATTGAGTTTGAGCAAATTGAACCAGTGCATATTGATTTGACACAGTCATCACCAGAAAGTGCCAAGAAGTCTAAAGCCTCAAAGAGGCTGAAGTTTGATGAACCAGGTGATGAATTCATATTCAAGCCAAGGAGACCTATTACAAGGAAGCAAGTAAAGGAGGCTCAGCCCAGGACAGAGGAACCTAAGAAATTGTCCAGAACAGAGGAGGAAGAAAGAATTAAGCAAAAATACACCAATAGAATAGTCATTATATCTCAAGGGGGAAATATTATAGCTATAAAGAATCAGCGAGAAGCAGCCAAACATGAAATTGCTAAGGTGAGGAATGCCGCAAGGGAGTCTGCTGTCAGGTATGCAAATTATCGTAAAGTTGTTTTGAAAGGAAGTGAAAACCTAATAAATCAGGTGGATTCAGTAGCTGATGTCTATACATGGACAGTACCTACAATTAAGGAGGCCAAACTCCTCAGAAAGATAAACCTGCATCTAAGAGCTGAGAACAAAGCTATGAGAGAGAAAGTTAAAGACTTGAAAGCACAGCTAGCTGCTAAATAAGGTTGCTGTTCAAGGTAAAGTTTTGTTCAAATTTCGTTAAATTTTTCTTAGTTCTGTTGTTCTGAAGGCATGTAGATCCTTGCTACATATATCCAAGGTCAAAAGGAGTTTTTACAATCAAGTGGCAGAGCAGTAAAAATCTCAGGGAAAAGATAAACTGCTTAAACAGTTTCGTAGTTTCGTAGCGTGCTACGAAACTGCGAAACTACTGTAGGTGCTGTTTTTAATACAGGCAAACAGTGCGATAAGATAATCAGAAATTTTCAAAGGGAACACCTAAGTGACATGTAGGAGATCAAAGGAAGCTAACATGCCATTCAAATTATGACAGGTGTACCTTTAAGAAAGGTGAAATGTTTTGACCTAAGTTTAAAGTTTTTGATTATAAGGTCACTTTATTATCGGTCATTAGGGTTTGGAAGGAGCTGCATACGAGGAGTTTTGGCTTGCACACCTGTCCATCAATGAAGCCTCCAGCACATCAGGAACATGGTAATGCTCTATATTCTTGGGCTATTAAAGAGCTAAAGACATGCTGCTACATATTCGAATAAGTGGTGGAAGACTGGAACCGAAAAACAGAGTATTTCTCCTAGCATCACTGAACCATTAAAGCATTCAGCATCCTAGGCCAACATGGAATATTGAATACTCATCTCAGCCATCTCAGCCCAACTGAAAAGAGACCAGGTGTCTAGAATCAAGAAGGAATCATGCTACGAGGAAGATAGAGTTAGAGTTATAGTTAAATTAGGACTCTTTAAACTCCAGTTAAGCACTTTGTTGTATTTAATGATTAGTTACATAGCTGATAGGTGTCATTATAGATAAGGATCGAGTTATTAAATTTCCCTCATGCTGGAGGAGGAAACTCGAATTAGGTAGAAATAAGAATTCTATAAATAGCTAAAACAGGGATGTAACAAGGGTTGGATATTTTTATAAAAACAGAGGATTGTTTTGGCTTATGTATAAACAGAAGTTCAGTAATACAAATGACTGCTTTCCTTCTCAGGATTCACAATGTATCTTCTTGTTCAAATGTGTGATGGTATATTTCTTTAATGTTCTTTTACAGTTTTACAAATGCATAATCACTCAGAACTCATTGATCATGCTCTCACTTCCTGTATGCCTTTGCAAACTGTGGTTTCATGTGTGTTATGTTTGAACATTTAGATGTTAAGTGCCCTGATTTCTATGAAAAGATAGTGTTGTTGTTTACTGAGGTATGAGTGACTCCATAAGCCCAATGGGAATCAATTTAATATTTTGTCCCGCCAGCATACTTGTTCATTGTGTCTTATAAGAGTTAGCCATCTTGTCATAGGTCAACATTAATAACCTTTGAGAGAGCCCTCTCAGGCTAAAGAGGCTAAGCTTTAGCCAAAGTCTGGTTTGAAATAGTTACTTGAAGTTAGCCTGGTCTGTAGCCTTCCAGTGCTTGATTTTGAGATAACAGATAGATGGGTTCCTTTCCAAATACTAGTTGATATGGTGAATAACCGGTGGTGTTTCTCCACATTGTTTGGTATGTCCACAAGGCCTCCGGTAATCTTGAAGCCCAATCATGCCTGTGTGATTCAATAATTTTTGTAAATATTGCCTCTATCACTTTATTCGTGCTCTCTACTTGGCCATTTTCCTGTGGGTGATACAGAGTGGTAATTTTGTGTTGAATGTGATAATTTTTTAATGTTGCAGCGATTTTATTACCTACAAATTGTGATCCTCCATCCGTTATTATGTCCCTTGGGAGGCCATATCGCACAAATATTTGGAACAGGAAATGAATCATGGAGTCCTCTGTATCTCTTGGAAGTACCTCTACATCAACCCATTTGGTAACATACTCTATTGCTACTAGAATGTATGTGTCTCGATTTGATGATGGGTTGATCAGACCAACAAAATCAAGTGCCCAATGCTCAAATGGTTCGATTACTAGTTGTGGGTTTAAAGACATTTTGTCGGACTGTCCAGGGCGTCCTACTCTTTGGCAATTGTCATAGGCTTGAACAAATTTCTTGGCATCTTTAAAGATTATGGGCCAATGATAACTTGTTTACAAAACCTTGTGACCAGTCCTTCGATCTACAAAATGTCTACCACACGCTCCGTCATGACAGGATTTCAGAATGTCAAATATTTTGTCTTCATAGACGCATCTTTTGATGTGCATATCTACCCCTGTATGAAATAGGTAGCCCCAAATCCAAGAAAATCAGGTACTACGTTGCACAAACTGTTTTCATTCATTAGGGGTCAAATGCTTTGGTAATTTTCCTACTGCTAAATAATTTTCAATATCAGCATACTAGGGTGTCTTGACAGTAACAAGAAGCAAATGTTCATCTCAGAATTGATCTTCGGCTGCTGCTGCATCTTCTAGCTTCGACATTCGTGAGAGAAAATCAGCTACAGGATTGTTATGAAACCAGCTCACAAAAAGATAGAAAAGATAGTTGAAAACCTTAGAATTAAGCCTCTTCGAGGGGGGAACCAACTTTACATTACACAAATGAACAATTCTTCGATGATACAAATGAAAATACCTCCTTTCTATATATAAGAGTCTAAGGGGTCATAATATAATCAGAGCCAACATAACAATAATAATGTAAGGGCACAATAATAACAATAGTGGGCTTCTATGGGGCACAATTGTAACAGTATGGGCACTACATGGGTACATCAATATAATAAGAGGGTTGTACTAATAACAATAAGGGGTTACACTAGTAGTATAGGGGCCTAACATCCTCCTCTCCTTCAAAAAGTGTTGTCCTCAACGCTTGAGTAGTTCTTGATGCTTCTATATAAAATTCTTGTCATCCCATGTGGAATATTCAGTGGGTAAGTTCTTCTACTTGATGAGATACTTTGAAATTGATCGATTTCGTATCTGTCAGGTTCTTGTTTCTGTGACTGCTCCAGGTTACAATATGCTTTTTACTTCCTCTTCAATTTCTGGCAATATTGTTTGAATTGAAATCTTTTGCAACTTTTAAATAAGTGGCCATACTTCTTCGTCCTTCTTCCATTCATCATTTGCTTCATTTATCCAATCTAGTTGGATAATAGAAATATCACAAAACAATCCTTCCACATCCTCATCCTTAAAGTGTCTTCCCATTTGGTAAGGTCACCATTTTTTAAGTGCATATAGTATTGCCAACATTTCCTTCTCATAAATAGCTTGCTTGAGATGTAGCAGTAAAAATACCCAATCACCTACATCAAAAACATTTTCACTACGATGTTGATCTACCTGTTGTTTCATTCGATTTTGCACCAAAGTGGCGTTATCCTTTAAAAGTTGGAGAACTTGTTGTTGATGCTCGATGTGATCTTTCACCGCTTGAACCTTTTTCTTCTTGATATGTCCTTCTATCTTTAGAGTTTGAGGAGTGGTAATTTCTTCCAAACCTTTACAAGATATGGTCGGATTCATTTCTCGATGCTCGATGTGATCTTTCACTTCTTGAACATTTTTCTTCTTGATATGTCCTTCTATCTTGAGAGTTTGAGAAGTGGTAATTTTTGCCAATGCTTTACAAGATATGGTCTGGTTCATTTCTTCTTTCTCTGGGGTTGGGTCCTGGCGTATATCCTCTTCTTTTGATGTTTCTTGATCCTTTTATTCCTCCTCTTCATACTCTGTGTAAAATAATTTCTTCTCAGCACACTTATGACTTTTAGTGCACTTGCTATCACAATTGTAACAAAGCCCTTTTTCTCTTTTTTCTTCCAATTGTTGTGGTGTAACCCTTGTAGGTTGTGGAAGGCTATGAGGAACAACACTTCCATATTTATAGTTGTGAGGGGTAGACTTCCTTGCTGCCGTAATTTTACTTTCCACTATGTAACAAAGCCCTTTTACTATTTCCAATTTTTGTGGTGTTGCTCTAAAGAAGGTGTTGCTCTTTGCATCCTCATAATGTGCTATCATTTCCTCCACGAAAATTGACCACCTAACAAGTTGTTTATGAGAACAAAGCCCTTTATACCATAAAAATTGATCCGGTTATAAATATGAAGATGCAATACATACCTTTTGTAGTAGTGGTACACCATGTAGATCAAAATATTGCTCCATCTGAAGTATCCAATTTACCGGATCCTTGCCATCAAACTTCCTCATCTTGCTTTTTCTTCATTTTAGGAGCTTGATCTTGAAATGACTGTAACTTTTTACTTTCAGATATTTAAGTTTTGAAATTGAGATCTATAGTAGCCCTCTATGTCCTCTTTCTAATGCCACCAATGTGATCCAAATTAGATTCTCTAAGGAAGAGTTATGTGAAATCTCCCACAGTGACCTGATTATAGACTAGTTTAGTAGAGCGAACTTGTACGACGTGCCAAGAGTCATTGTTTCGACCTTTGGCTCTGAAAAATAAAAACACGAAACTACAGTTTGTCCTATTTCTTTACCTTCTTACGAAATTTCAATCCGATGCTCAGAGAGAAAGTTATGACAATTTTCCCCAGGTCACCTATTTGGAATGTAATTCAGGAGTCTGCAAAATGACCAACTTCCTCAGATCATATCTCCGCAAATATATCACGAAAAGCTCTAAAATTTGGAACCGAGGTTCAACGTGATTTCTTCTCAAATGGGTTTTGTTTTAGCTTCTGAAACATTGCAGAAAAAATGTTATAGCGAAAATGCCACAATGACCTGTTTGGAGCAGCGAAACCCTAGAATCCAAAGCTCTGATACCAAATGTTATGAAACAAGCTCACAAAAAGATAGAAAAGATAGTTGAACGCCTTAGAATTCAGCCTCTTCGAGGGGGCAACCTCCTTTACATTACACAAATGAACAATTCTTTGATGATACAAATGAAAAGACCTCCTTTCTCTATATAGGAGTCTAAGGGGTCATTATATAATGAGAGCCGGCATAACAATAATAATGTAAGGGCACAATAATGACAATAGTGGGCTTCTATGGGGCACAATAGTAACAATATGAGCACTACATGGGTACATCAATATAATAAGGGGGTTGTACTAATAACAATAAGGGGTTACACTAGTAGTATGGGGGCCGAACAAGGATTCTCTTTCCCAAGTTGATCTTTTATTGTGATATCAAATTCCTACAATAAGGTCAACCATCTTGTTACTCTATGATTTATAATAGGTTTATTTGCTAAATATTTTATGGTATAGTGATCTATATATAAAACAATAGGATATCCAGTGATATAATACCTAAATTTATTTATAGCATGTATTACAACTAAAAATTCTTTTTCAGTAACAGTATAGTTTAGCTCAGCAAGAGAAATTCTTGCTGATATAATAGATTGCATATGGTTTTTTGTCTTCTTCCTACCCAAGGACTGCTCCAATCGCTGTGTCTAAAGCATCTGATGAAATTTGAAATGGCAAGTCCCAATTTGGGTCTCTAAGCACTGGGGTTGTTGACATGATCTTTTTTAGATCCTCAAAAGCACGGTCACATTTATTTGTCCAAAAAAAATCAACATTCCCTGTCAGTGCGTATAGAGGTGCAACTATTTGAGAAAAATGTTCTATGAATCTCCTATAATAACCAGAAAATCCAAGAAAACCACATACCTCTGTCTATGTGGTAGGAGTAGGTATTAACAAAATTATTTGAATTTTGGCCAGATCTACCTATATTCCAGCCGCTGAGATATAATGACCTATGATGAGCCCTTCGGTCATCATCATATAGCACTTTTCATGGCTCAAGCAGAGCCTGGTGGCGATACATCATTGCAACACCTTTTCCATTGTGTCTACTGTTGGCTTAAAATCAACTTCGTGTGGTGTGAAATCATCCATATATACTTCGAGCCCTTCCTTTATTAAATCTGAAAAGATGATGAGGATGGCCCTCTGAAATGTGGCAGGGGCATTGCATAGGCCAAAGAGTAGGACTCTGTAGGCAAATGTTCCCCAAGGACAGGTAAAAGTAGTTTTGTCCTGGTCTTCAAGGGCAATCTGAATCTGATTATATCCACTGAAGCCATCAAATAAAGAAAATAATTTCTTTCCTGCTAATGTATCTAATACCTGATCAATGAATGGAAGGGGAAAGTGGTCTTTATGGGTTGCTTTGTTTAATTCTCTATAATCTACACAAATTCTCCACTTTCCGTTCTTCTTTGGCACCACTACTAGTGGAGAGACCCACTTGCTATCGGATATTGGATAAATAAAGCTCACATCCAAAAGTTTTTGTAATTCAGCTTTTACAATGTCTTTCAGATGAGGGTTGAGTCTCTGTTGGGGTTAGCGAACGGGTCTCACATCTTTTTCTGTATAAATGTGGTGCATACACAGTTGGGGATTGATTCCCTTCATGTCCAGATAATCCCACGCAAAAGCTTCCTTAAATTTTCTCAGTAGTTGGACCAGCTTTTCTTCTTGTTCAGGAGTCAGGTTATTGCTGATGTTCAAGGTTTTTCCTCGCTCAATCTCTATAGTTTTGCTATTTGAAATAGAGGTAGTGGATATTGTTTGATTATGAGTGTCTTTGAGAGGATCTTCTTCTAGTTCATTGTCAAATGATACCTCTATCATGTGACATTATACATGGGATCTGGATTCAGATTGGTTAATGAAGTTGTTAATAACATCACCCTCTGTTTGATCTTTGAAATTGAGGGCATCTTCTATGGTTAATGGGGATCTATTGTTTTCTATGAGGTGTGATACAGGTTGTTTGTTAGTTTTTCTTATTGTTACACTTGGCCGGGCTGGAGGGTATAAAGCTAGATTCTTGATATTACTCCCTCTAGTTAGCTCATACTTCCTTATCAGCAGCCAATGTAAGCATCAGCGGTCGCACGCCAAGGTATACCTAAAATTAATGGGTGTCCATCGAGTCGGTTTCTAGGGTTGATTATTAGAAAGTCGACAGGATATTCCCAGGAATCTATGGATACCATTACATCGTGAAGTGTACCTTCTAGTCTAACCACTGATCAGTCAGCCAATTCTAATAAGGTGGAGGTTGGTTCTATTGATGAAATGCTCATTTCTTGACAAGTGTTGGTTGTTGAATATTAATTGCAACCCCTAAATCAACTAAGACATTTGAGAAGGTTTGTCCATTGATTTGCACTATCACTATTGGATTCCCTGGGTCTTCATATTTGACAGGTGCTTCTCTTCCTGATAACAGATCAGATAGAGTGCCAACTACTTGGACTGTTGGGTTATTTGTTATTTTCCTCCTTGGTTTTTTGATACATAACTCTTTGATGGTTGTTGCATATATTGGGATATCTTGGATTGCTTGGAGGAGTGGGATTTTTATAAACAAATTCTTTAGTTCTCCCATAATATCAAAGTCAGGATGTTCTATAGGGTGTGGTATGATTAATCATTCTGGGAATGGGGGAGAAGATGTGGTTGCTTGGTCATGAGTCTGTTGTCTGACCACATCTTCTTCTTGTAATGGTTGTTCTGTGGGTAATTGATTTTCAACTTGAACATTTTTATCTCCTTTGGTTTCTATAATGCACCCAGACCTTGATTGAAGGTCGTTGCACTCCCTTAGATTAGTTTCTAGTTCTGGTGTTTCAATTATTTGAATGGTTTGAACCAGTCTATTATTTTAGTTTGAGTTGGGTTGGGCTGGGAGTTGCGGTCTTAAGTTAGACTAGGGATTTTGTTGTAGTGCATATGGCGCTGGCAGTGTAGGTTGAGGGAGTGGAATGGTTCCTACTGGCTGATTCATTGGTCTTTGCCAGTTTGTCTACCAGGCTTGACTCTGTGAAGTGGGAGGGGACCATTCTATTGGATATGCATTGTTTCCAAATATGGTGGAGAGTAGGGAAAATTTGGCCAATTAGATTAGTTTGCTTGATTCGACCATGGTGATGAAGGAAATGGTTGTTGTGACCAATTTGAAAAGGGAGATTGATTTTGCCACATTGTATTATATTGTTGAGCATGATATTGTGGAGGCTGGAAAGAAGAAGACGGATTGGAGGACATACCTAGTTGTCGAGGCTGCCATTGATGGCGCTGATTGAGTAGGTACACCGGCTCTGATTCTTCTTCTGCTTCTTTGTACACTGATTTCAAACCAGGAAGTGAGGGGCTATTCTCTGTGGAGTAGTCTTTTTTATAAATAGCACATACTTGAATTGCATCTAGTGGGCACTCTTTGTGGTTGTGTTTCTTTCTGCATCTAGGGCAGAATATTGCCAGATTTTGCTCTACTTCTACTTGTTTCTATTTCGCTTGCATAATATTGAGCTGCATTGTCAGAGTTCCCAATATATCAGTCTTGAAATTCTCTAGTAAATTTCTGATTTTTCCACATGTTACTCCTTCACCGGAGATCTTGTTGTCCCTTGTGAACCTGTCACGTTCTGCTAGTTTTAGCCCTGTGCTGCCTCGCGAACTCTTGATACATAAGTCAATAATGTTAGCAAAATTTTCTTGATAAATGTCTTATTTTCCCATAATATTTAATGTTTCAACCCATTGCTCCTTCATCCCTTTAATTAATGTTGTTTTTAATACATTGTCAGGTAAGGGTAATGATGCATAAGGAGATCTTTGAAGATTATACTGAAAACGTTCAACATATTCTTCTAGTGTCTCATTAGATCTAGCTACCATCTGAAATATTTTGTCCTTTAACTCTGTAGACCTAAAATAATCTTGATATTTTTTCAGGAAAGCACCTTTCATCTGATCCCAGTCGTTTGTGACACCTCCACCTAACCCCATAAACCATCGTAAAGTAGCCCCTTTTAGTGTGGAAGGAAACAATTTCAGCTTTTGAGGATCGGTGGTATAGTCGTACCCCCTGCACAACACATTGAATTCAAACAAAAATGTGTTTGGATCTTCCAATGTTAGGCCACGGAATGTAGGAATATGTTGAAGAGGAATGGCCTTCGTAGGTGCATTAACTACAGTATCTACAATAGGATATTGCAGTGTGGAGGTTTGGGGGTTTTTCCGGTTTTGAGACATTTGGTCAAATATGTGCCAATATCCTTCAAGGATTTCTAGGAGGGTATTCCTAGGCTGGCTAGAAGGAGCAGGAATGGCCTTAACAACACTTTCTTTGTTTGGGATGATGATAGTTCCTAGCTCAACTAATGTCTGGGGGGATCTTAGCTCTTCAGGTTCTTTCGCTTTGTTCTAGATAATTTTGACAGCACTTCCCTTATCTGGGCTGCTTAATACTGAACTATTCCAAGAGGAGATCTTGGTTCTTTGGTTTCCCCTATTTCTCCTCCTCCTTCATAGAGATTACTAAGGTTCCCTTTTTGTAACGATTTTGGGCTAGAATTCTCAATTTCTTGAAAATCTTGCTCCTCTGTTTGGTTCTGCACCTCAGCAAAGGCTACAGATGTTGATTCTGTGGCCCAAACGGAACTAGTAGGTTGTTTAGAAGCATCTTTTTTAGGTCCTACTGACGGCTAAGATTCTGTTTTTTTAAGGATTTCATCTACAAAGGTCGATCGGCCAAGTGTTAGTGGCCCCTTAGCTTTATCAGGCTTGGGTAGTGGTTTAAGATTCTTTTCAGGCTTTTTCTGCTTAGTCATGCATGCAAATGAAATACTTATTTCTACCCAAATAACAACAAATCTGCAGGAAAGCGGGCGGGGGAGCAGGGCTGTTACATGCTCCGTACACAAGTTCTTACCTTCCGTTTTTAAAACCTAACTCTCTCCTAGTAGGTACTTACACTACTCCCTTTTCAAAAGAAACAAATGGCTACACTGTCCCCAACAACGACGCCAAAATGTTGAGTAGTAAAAAGGGTCTTTTGAACCTCTGTTTACCCTACATTAATTATCAATCCAGGTATGATTTTTTATCTCAAGAGTGTACTCAGTCTGAGGCAATCACTTGTTCAAGAGTAATGTTTTCAGTATAGTGCTTTACAAAAGTAAATAAATGCTGGAAACAAACTCGAATTGTAATGGCAAGAAACTTAAATGCTTTGTAACTAAATCATCCACTTAAGAAACTATATCAATCATTAGTCAAGGATGCAGTAATGATAAATCTTTCCCCTGTAAACTGATGTAAATGAAAATCAATCAAAGGCAAGATCTCCAATCTGAGAACTAGACAACATTAGTTAATGTTCGTTACAGTTGTAGGTATTTCTATCCACACCAAAGCTAATGCTGGAAATAACAATTTGATTAACAGAAAAGGAACAAAAACTAATCTATTGAAAAGATCGAACAACAAAGCTTAATCTACAGGAATGAATTAAGCAACAATCTTAAATGAAAGGAATTGAACATCAATCTTTGACTAATAAAGGAATTGAACAACAATCTAAGGAAGGAACAACAAACCTTAATAAGTCTACAGAAATTGAACAACAAGCTTAATCAAATGTAAACACACAACGACTATAGAATCAGTAATCTTATTCTTGCATAATGGATATTAACCACAACTATAAAGGAACGACAATTGCAGTTGTAATGGAACAGTAATCGAAGGAACAACGATCACAATTGTAAGAGAACTGTAGCTAAATGAACAACAATATCAATCTGTAAATGAACAACAATATCCGAATTAGACATTGTGATATTATTTCAAAATGAACAGCATAACATTTCCAGTTGCAAATAATACTCCTGCTATTTCAATTATGAATTTGATATAACAGAGAAAGTCAATGGAATGTTCATGAAAAGAAGATTGCTGAATAAATCGAATTCAAAGGAATGCAAAGGAAATCAAACCACACACGACTGTAATCGTAAAATAATGATACAGAAAGCAAGTGATCCACTAGGGCCAGGCCCTTAGCCACAAGGGATGCACTGTTGTGGTTACTCGAGGATCAAATAACGGAAGAACAACTGAATTATATATTGATCATAAAGGTAGAGTTACAGCTATCACTCTTTAAAGAGTGTCGATGATCAAAGCTCAGATTACAACAACAAATTCTACAAATCAACAACAATATGATTCGCTCCCTGGGTTAGCAACGCTGTCCCTTTTTATAATGGCCAGGTGGAAGTATCAAAAATACAGATAAGTCTTGAGGTAGCGATCCCACAAGATCAAAGGATCTTGAGGGATTCACCATATCTTTAATCTTCAGTTATCGTTTTGTCCTCTTGCGTTGATACCATGTTTCTTCTTCCTTTTCCTGGTCCATGCGCTCCAATCTTGATTTCCTCATCTGGTTACCATTTCTTGTCAAAGGGACAGCAGTTGGTTTTTCTTTGTATTTTCCTCCTCATAGTGATTTTCCATTTTCTTCACTTTCCGCATAGAAAAAGACAATAATTAATCATTTTACATCAAGCAAAAATCTCCTTAATTCTATCATAATCCTTTAACATATTACCATCTTAGAATGTAAAGAAGTTATGATTTAAAGGAAAAGATAAAGAAATAAGTGGTAATTACATACCTTTTCCAATGCTCAACAACGAGTAGTGGGAGTAGGATTATCATCAGGAATAAGATTTTAATGGATTGTACATGGACAAAGATAAGGTGTGAGTTAGGAAGATGGTTACAGAATACGATCTGGTTCCTAGCTAACTAAATGGCCTAAAAAATGAGTATAGGGATGCTCCTAGCCTTGTGTGGTTTGACCATTGCCCACCAGATGTGCCAGGCATCCAATACAGTATTGCCCTGCCATCGAAGGGGTACGGGGATAGATGAAAGAAGCATGTTCCACAGTTCCAATATGAATGGTAATGAAGAAATAGATGATCTGTAGATTCTAAGCTATTCCTAGATAAATAGCACCAAGATGGACCTTTGAAAGAGTGTTTCATGAGATTTTCTCTGGTAGGGGCCTTGTTCCTAAGCACAGTCCACATGAATAGATGAGATCGTGGAGGTACTTTCATTTTCCAGAGCAGGCTCCACCACTTCTCCAGTATCGGTGGTCGATACTCTGAGAAAATGTTAAGATATCCTTCCTTGGGGGTATACTTCCTTTGTTTTTCCAACGCCCAGATCAATTCATCTTCGTCTATAGTGATCCTAATATGCATTTCAAAGTGTGCATATATATATATGATTCCTCGTCTTGATGCCACATATCTGGGAGATTTAGTCAAATAATAGACTTCCAGGCTTGTGAGAATAGAGTGGTTTTCTCAGGATCTGCAATATGTTCAAGATGAGAGATGCATGAATTGGTGAGGTGTGCAATTAATTCCTGTGGGATCCTGTAAGCGTTACCACTTCCAATCCATGAATCCAACCCAACTCTGGCCAAATAACCTAAATTTATTCTCCATGTAATCCCTTCCCGTAATTAGGGAAGAGAGTTGAGGACAACTTTCCATATAGCAGAGATACATTTTCTCTTCCAAGTGGGTAGTCTGATCCAGTCCAAAATGCCATGAGGTTGTATGTATTTTTTGGAGACTACCATAGTCCATAAGTTTTGAGTTGTGAGAAGTTTCCACCCCAATTTAGCAGCAAGGGCAGAAGAGAAGTGTGACAAACTTTTAATACCCCATCCTCCCCATTTATAATGTTGTCCATTCATAACATTGAGCATTTAGTATACACAATATTGCCCAGATTGGGGCATAAAACCCCAAAAACCATTCCATTAGTAAATACAAAGTGCTTTTCCATAGAAAATGCATTGTTGCTAAATAAAACAAAATGCTGGTATCAAAGTAATATGCCACCACAAATAATAGAAGATGTTGTCATTATTCAACAATACCAAATTATCCCAAGGCTACCTTAAAATGTATCATCGTTACCTCCAATTATATCAATTTTTCCTTTAACGTATCAACACTCTCTTTAATGTATCAAAGTTGCCTTCAATACCTCAATGTTGCCTTCAAATATTACCAATGTTGTGTTCCATTTATTTAATGCCTATTTCATTGCATCATATCTTTTTTTTCACAAAAGAGCATACATTTGCATATGGTAACGCTTCCCAAAGATGTTATTTAATAAATATTGTATAATAACATCATTCCAATAATTTGAATACAAGTCTTATCTACAGTGGAATTAATGTTTCCTTCTAATTCTGTCACTAGCCAAAAGGATTAAAATTGTTCCAATATAGCTAATTCCATGTGTGCATTAATGCAACATGAAAATGCTCCTCTCTCCAACTCTCATGGCTTAATTTAGATTTAGTGTAACACACCATTCAATAATTTAATTAGGAATATATGAAATGTATCTGACTAGAATATATGGTTGTCGGTATTCATTATCCAACTTTCTGATTCCTGCTATCTCTGCTCCCATTTTCGTTCTTATCAAAATTTTGAAAACCCATAATGATGTTCCTAACCACATAGTCATTACTCTTCCTTGCGGTACTTTACTTGTGAGTGTTTATTTTTGCCATTATATATGGGCATCATTTTGAGCACTCAAATTCCCTTTTTGGGTTGCCATTTCCTTCCTTGAGACAATTACTTAGTCTCTTAGTCTTCACGATCTTTTTAGGTTTCTTCTTCATCTTTTTTTACTTTTCAATGTATGCAGTTAATCGGTGATGCCTCTTTCAATGGCATGCATCGGTGATTTCTTGTTCAAGGATTTAGTCCTCTTGAAATTCTCTTAGTATTGGATAGCTCTGAAAAATACATTTTAGTAATTGCAAAGAATAGAGTCTGCAACATAGTGGATTTGAATGTCTTTCCATTTCCATGCTATGTGAGAGATAAGCCTTATTTTCTACAACATATATAGATATTTTATTTTGAAAATAAACACATCTTTGTAATTTGTTGTTTGATTGTTTAAACATAGCCTCATGTTAAGAAGATACCACTTTAAATTTAAATGATATGCTTTAGAATAGCTATAAGTTCCTAATGTCTTGATTCTTCATTCAAATGCTTATGAGATGGTGGATCTTCATTTGGTATAGGACTTTATTCTCTTCAACTATGTTGTTGATGCCTTTCAAGAGATTTATTTTATTGATGATGAACACACTTTAACTCTTCTTGCATCCAAATATTTGTGTTCATAGTAACAGTGTTGAAGGATTTAAAGAAATCCTAGTGATGGAGTGAAATGTAATGAAGTAACTTAATTACTTGCAGAACCATTTTCATTTCAATAGCAGTATCTTGAAATAATAAAGGATATGTACATGAAATTGTCCTTTACATTAATACAACATTTGATTAGTTGCTAAGATAGATGTCTTCTCATAGAGATTGCAAATAATATGGTTCATATGTAGATCTCATGATGCTTGATGATGAACACTTCTATAAAGCAAACATAAAAATATATAGTATATGTTCCTCCACTTGATTGCAATACCTTTTCTTTTGCTTGCATGTATATATTTGAATAGAATAGAATTTTCTCCTCCATTTTATGGTGATATCTTTGCTTTTGCTTCCATGTATATATTTGGATGGATATCAGGATTTCATAGATCAAATGGTAGTTAAATACAGGGATCATCATAATGGACATTGATGTGCTCCATATAAAAACTTGGATTTATTAGAAGATGAAGAATTTTGAGAAAAAAATGATGATTCAATCATACAATAAGTTAGGTTTATCTTCCAACATGATTTGAATGGATATGCAAATATCTTAGTAGTACAATGCATGCTTGAAAATATTTATTTACATGTTTATGTACATGATATATACATGTGTACATAAAAAAAAAATCATTAAAGAATGGACTTTTGAATGGTGAACCTGGTTGATGTTGCTAGCTCATGAAGAAAGAGGCTTGATCTCACAATTTTATGATGCTTTTGTTCATACTGCTTCTTAACTACTTCAAATTCTTAACATAATCATATGCCTCTTGTTCCTCTTCGTTACTCCTTCCTGCTCCTATAATATCCCCCTTAGATCATGGTCAATTTCATATACTCTATAATATTTTAGGTTCTCCTTTTGAAGTGACATTAGTGAAGAGAGTTTGCAGGAATTATCCCTAAATTGTTTCTCAGATATTCAAACGGTTCTCTAGCAAGAGGTTTTGTAAATATATCTGTTATTTGTTCGTTTGTGGGTATGTACTCCATATTCACTATTTGTTGAGCCACTTGTTCTTTGAGAAAGTGGTACCTTATCAGCATATTCTTAGTCTTTGAATGAAGCACATGATTGTTCAAAATGCTTATTGCACTTGTATTTTTGCATTTGATATATATAGGTTCATTAAAATTTAGCTTCATATCTTGTAGTGTCTATTTCATCCATAACACTTGTGTGAAACAAGTTGTAGTTGCTATGTATTATGCTTCTTATGTAGATAAAGAAACTGATGGATGTTTCTTGCTTAACCAGGTCACCAAAGACTCTCCTAGGTACAATGCACTAGCACCAGCACTTGTACTTTTTCTGCCATCCACATAACTGGTCCAATTTGCATATATGAATGTTGTCGATGTAAAGTGCTTACCTTTTGGATACCATAGTCCATAGTTTGCAGTCCTTTTCAAATATTTGAATATCCTCTTTATTTGTAATAGATTAATTTTTTCAGCTGTTGATTGGTATCTTGCCACTAATCTGACTGTTAACATTATATCTAGTCTAGAAGTTGTTAAGTATGGTAGGCTTCCTATCATAGATCTGTAAAGCCTTTGATCCACATCAAGAGATTCATCATCTACACATAGATGACATCCAATTTCCATGGGGGTTGAAACAAGTTTTCAATCCTCCATTTGGAACTTTTTCAACATATCTCTTAGGTATTTCTCTTGATAAATGAATATGCCTCCAATATTTTGTATGACTAGGAGACCTAGGTAGAAGGTAAGTTCTCCAATCATTAACATTTCAAACTCAGTCTTCATCTCTTCAGAAAACCATTTTACTAGATGATATTTATCGCTGCCAAAGATAATATCATCCAAATACAAAACTACAATCTATAATTCATCTCCATCAACCTTTATGTACAAATTACTCTTAACTCCTCCTCTCTTGGAACCCTTTCTTTAAAGGTACTCCAACCTATAGTAACATGCCCGTGGTGCTTGTTTAAGACCGTATAGTGGTTTCTTTAACATGTAGACATAGTTAGGCTTATCTGATAATGAAAAACCTTCACGTTGTTCCATATACACTTCTTCCTCAAGATCACCATTTAGGAAAGAAGACTTCACATCCATTTGGTATACCTTGAAATAATTGTAGCACACAAAGTCAAAAAACATCCTAATTCTCTCCAGTCTCATGATTGGTGCAAAAGTCTCTTCATAATAAAGACCTTCCACTTGTGGGTAACTCTTACACCCTATTATGCCTTTGTTTCTAACAACTTGACCTTGTTCATTCATAATATTTTTGAATACCCATTTTGTGCCAATGACATTCTTTCCGACAAGTCTTGGTGTTAGTTTCCAGTATTTTTCTTCTCAATTTGGTCTAATTCCTTGTTCATATCATATATCAAACTTTTATCTTTACTTGCCTCATCAAAGTTCTTTGGCTCTTATTACACTCCATTTTTTCGCATTAGGAAACTGATCATCAAAATTGGATCTCTTGCCATCCATCCAAGTGTCATGAAACACTCCCTTGAAAATCAACAACTTATATACCTTGAATAAAGTGGAATTTCTAGATATCATGGTACAAAACCCTTCTTTTCAGCATTTACACAAATTTTCTGAACAAAAACTACACATGTGTAGTTTCTTCCACTGTAAACTTCAAATAATTGCACTCTATTTTTGAACAAAAGTTGCGTAAGTGAATCAATAAAAACTAAAACTAAAAAGTGAGATCTAGAAGCATTTTTGGGTGAATCATTCCCAACAGAAAGCCTTGAACTCACGTTTATTCGAGCCTAACATCATTTTTGATGGAACCAATTCCCATTCTTCAAGGAGCCCTCATCCCTCCTCTACCAGATGTCATCCTTGGACTAAGGAACTCAAACTACTTCCTTTTGGACATTAATGAAGCCATAGGTGGGGGAATTGAGGGAGGTTGCTAAGAGTAATTTTATGCTAGGGTAATCAGGTTGGAGAGCTTATCATTCTTTGTGAGGATTGGGATCAATGGGAGGAGCTTCACAACATTAAGGCACAAGTTTTGTAGCTCCTTTATGTTTATGAAATTAAAACAAAGAAGCATTTATTCTCACTTCATTGTTTAATGGATTAATTGATGATTTTTGTTATCCATGATAACACTTAGGAATGGTTTGTGAAGTATATTGGTCAAATTAGCTAGGGTTTTCAAATTTTATCAAAATAAAGTTCATGATCATATTGTTTTTGGTAATCATGCCATGATGTGGGGTCCATATAAGTTCAAAATAAGGTTAATCATAAAGGATAAACTCCAAACTTCCATGTGTGTCGAGCTTATCTATTCATGATTGGAATTTTGATATTATTGTAGAAATTCGTAGCGACTCCAACTAGGCAAATTCAGGGTTTTCTACGAAAGTTCTCAAATATTCCATAGTGAATCTCTCTCTTCGAATACCCATCCCCCTACAAAATTGTGCTGAAGTATACAGTCGTGTTAAACGATGGAGTAATGATCCTTTTTGTTTGAAAAGCGTGATTGGTTAGTCTTATGGTGTGTCACAGATGCACTTTATCAGTCTTTTGTCCATTTTCCCTACATATTGACACAATATAGCTTCTTGTTTCTAACTCGTTTATTTGTATTTAGCTTTGTTTCCATAAACGTCACACTATAATAGGAGTTTCTTTGATGTTTCTCACACATGTCTAGCTCTCAAGCAGGTCTTGTTGTTTCTAGGTTAGAGTCCAGCGTTGTCTAGCTATCTCTAGGTTGATTTGGTGACAAGGAGGAGCCCTACGTGTTGCATCCATGGTACATGTAAAATAGTAAAAAGGAGGTTCAATTGTGCATATGAACCCATGGACATGAAACTGCTGGAGGAAGACCCTACTTTCATTCAAGAATTTTCCAGCATGGGATGCCTACTCTTTTGCCAAAAGCTACAAATTTATCATGGAAAGATTGCCAAAGAATTTGTTGTAAACTTCACTGGAAAAGAAATGAAATTTAGTCTTTTGAACTTTGTTGTGTCCCCTGACACAATTTCCCATGCTACAAATATCCTTAGGTCAGAAGAAATGTGGTTTGAAGTTTAGAAGATCAAGCTATAAAACTATGATGAATTTCTCAAGGAGGAACACAAAGGGATTGATATGACTATAGGAATTCCCAGAACTTGCCTTAAAGAACATTTTTCTAGGCTCTTAATGGTCATATAGAAGTACTTCACATGTGAAGGTAGATTTAACATGGTGTATCAATATCATTTTAGATTGCTACTTCATTTCACAGGTAAGAAACCTTTAAACATTCCATTTTATCTCTTTAGAAGTTTGGGAAAGATGGAAGAGAAGGTCCAAGACAAACCTGATGCAAGTGACACCTACGTTTTTCACCATGGCCTCATCAAACTGCTCATTGTAGAAGAGCTAAATAGGTTAAACATAGATTGGATTACCTTCTTATTTTTTAGTGGATATGAGTTAGATACTGCCACCCCTTCTAGGAGAAATTCAAAGTATAAACCAATAACCCCTAGAGAAGAGAAACAAACAGAGGTAGAGCAACAACCTGAGGTAGAGAAACCTATATTAAGGCTTCCACAAGCACCAAGAGGAGGATGACCAAAAGACAGAGTAAAGAATAGAGTAAAAGGAAGGGTAAGCTAAATGATATCCTAGGGGCCATTGAGATTGAAGAAAGCCTAATTGAGCAGCCTATAGAAGTGACCAAGACTGAAACTGAAAAGAAGAGCAAGAGGGTTACAAAGTTGGACTTCTCACAAGAAGGACATGGTTTCATATTTACGCCAAGGAAACCTGTTACAAGGTTAATGCAACAAGTTAAAAAGATGCTAGACATGCCTTTAGAAGAAAAATATCCATCAAAGAAAAGGAAAACAAAGGATCTTGTACAAGAAAAAAGTGAAATATAGGTTTTGCAATAACAATTTAGAGAGTCTAGACAAGAAGTGATTAATTCTAAAGTTGCGTTTGAGGAGTGGCAAAGGGAAGTGTAAAGCAGATAGATTTCTATGATGAAACTGCAGAAAAATCCAAAAAGATGATGAGGAGGACTTTGTCATTTCATAGAATGTTGAAACACATGTACATAAGGAACAAATCGCTACAAGAATACATGAATAAGTTATAGGGACAAGTCAAAGCATTAGAAACTCAAATTGAAATGATCAAAGATGAGCTCTTAAAGAGAAATATAAAAAAAAAGGTAGTAGATGACACTCCTTGAATATGGTAAAACGATCATTTTTTCCTATACTATGTTTAACTAATATTTTTCAGCATAATACATAGTTTAACATGATATTAGGAGTAATAAGGAGGCATAAGAAACTATTAAAAATAAATAAAAAAATGCAGAAATTTCAAATTTCGTATCTTTTCATGGAGGAGAAGAAAAACCAAAACCAAGCAAAGAGGGTTGTAAGGGCATGTATTTAGCTTAAAACATCAAGGAAAACCTCAAAACATCTAGAAAGAGAACAAGGGTAGCATAAATGTGTTTTTTGAGTTTGATATTAAAGTTTTCTATGGAACTATGAAAAACTCAGTTTTTCTGCGTTTTGGAAGTTTTGGGGCATCAAACAACAAAGCAGCTAGATGGATTATAGGTCATTAAAATGTTACATCAACTCCTACTTTTCAGGGAGACAGGTTAGCAAGTCAACCAAGTCAACATCCACGTGCCATTAGACACATCATCAACTCCAGCACATTCAAAAAATTATTTGGGTTCGATAAGCTCTATCAACAAAATTTGGTTGACTTCATTAATGTTGGAAGAGTCCTACTTGTATTCAAATTGTGCAAAACTGAAATCCCTAAGATTTATCAATAGGTGTCAAGTAGGATAAGGTCTCTAAATTGATTGATCGAATTAGCCCCAAGTGGTAGATTTTTATAATTAATGATATGATGGTGGTCTTACTCTATACAAGTGTAATTTTCTGACTCTAAAAGGGTTGATCAAGAATGTGAGAAGCTGACTCTATGTAAACTTTTGATCCAACTAATATATATTGCAGCAACTCTGCTTTTATACCTGAGACTCATCTTATGGATGTATGTGTTCTTATCATGTTTTCTATGTTCCTATTAGTATTCATAGTATTTTGATTTCTTGGAATTCCTGTCAAGTGCTCCAACTTCCTTCATCAATTTTAAAGTCACTAATGCCTTAGCTTCTATTAAACACTATTGTTTTCCAATGATTTTTTTTATTTGACTCCATGCCCAATGGTGGCAGCCATCAATTTCTCCTTCACCTGTTAAACTACATAAAAAGAAATCATAGTTAGCCATGTGTAGTTTTGAGCTGATTAAAGTGAATTAGATAAGTGTTTTGAGAGATCCCTCTCAGATTGGAATGGCTAACTTCTAGTCAAAGTGGTTTGAAATATTTATGCTAGGTTGAAGGTTGACATAGCCCAATCCTTTTAGCTCAATGACATCATTTTGGTGCATCTGTTGGGAGGTCAAAATTTGTATTATCCTGGGTGATTCTTTTTAAAGTAGCTGAGCCCTTGAGGGCAGTAGGAGATTAGACATTTCAAGGTTGTACTTCTAACTTGGCAACTTCATTGACATTTTCAACTTAAAGTTGGCTCCCAAGAAGATTTACATGAGGAGCAATCTAGATTCAGATCCACCAAAGATAGTTGATGATCCAGAGAAAATTCTCAAAGGAACTAGTAGCTCATCAAAATCAGGTACTCCACATCTCTTTAGGTCTTCATCTTTACCCTCTAGAGGTGTTCAAAGTATTGAAGACATCAAATTTGATGAAAATTTTGAGAAAAAACCTTTTAGATCTAAATCAGAAAAATGAATTAACAGAAATTTTCTAAGATATAGAAATATTAGGGGTAGACACCACAACTATTGTTTCCAAACAAGATAAAGAAAGGTTTTGGGAAACTCTCACATCAGAATTAGAATTTTCATTATAACAGGAGTCTTTATAAAAACTAAAAGAGCTTGTTCCTTTTGAATTACTGTTGAAAAGAAGAGCTGGTATCCCTTTACATGAGTGGAGTTCTTTTATTTTTGAGTTTAAGATCTGTGTAACTCATTTTCCTACAATCACATATGCATGCACTACCTCTCATACTAGTTTGATAGCTACCACAGCTGTTGTAGTTTCTGCTAGTACATCTACTATTGTCACTTCTACAATGGCAAGAATTCCTCCTCCTCCACCTATTGTAGGCCTTACCAAATATGCTTCTCTTGTCTTACATTCTCAACTCCATGACCTACCACAAGGATATTCTACTTAATGAGGAGGGAATTACTGTAGAAAAGCATGCTCAATTTAATGATTTCATAGACTTAAAGGAAGTGGATGATGAAGATGTTAAGATGAGATTTTTTGTACAAAGTTTCATTGGTGAAGTTAGAAAATGGTTTAAAGCCTTAACCTAAGAATTATATAGGATTGGGATCAATTAGAAGACAATTTCTTAAGGAAATGGGGAAGTAAGGTGAATCATGTTCAAACATTGATTGAATTAATAATTTGAAGAAAGAAAGTAATGAATCAGTGCATGACTTTACAAAAAGGTTTAACAAATTGTATAATTCCATTCCTGCTCATATAAAACCTCCCCCAGGGGCTACCCAATTGCATTATGCTAAAGCTTCTGATCATGAGTTTTCCATTTTGCTAAGAGAGAGGGAATATGCTACTTTGGCTGACATGAAAAATGATGTTGTTAAGGTGGAGGTTAACATGGCTACAGGAAAAAGGTCAAAGACTGGGAAATAAAGGAGGAAGATCAACCTTCTTCATCTTCAGATGTAAAATTTGATAACATGATGAAAACCATGGAAGAAGTTATGGATAGACTAACACTTGGAAATAATCCTCATGTTGCACAACTAAAACCACATATAAGAAACCCTAATTTTAGGAGAATTCAGATTCAACAGAGAAAAAGAAAACAAAGAAACCAACATGCTCAACAAGTTAGGCATCCTTTCTAGCAAAATCTAGTCTATGAAGAAGAAATGCAGCCAGAAAATCAAGAAGACATCATACAATTGTTTGGATGAGGATGGAACATGGATGTTTTTAACAAAAGAAGAGCATGATGAATCTAGTAATGACATGTGTACCAATGAAATTGAAAAACAATAAGAATACCTGAAATGATATCAACATGCCATTTTTGAGATGCAAAAACAATATAACTTGAGGAATAGGAATGTCCCTATAGTTTCCAATAACAATTAGCCTAAGAAAGAATATGGTGCAAAAGCTATTGAACAAAAGAAAGATGCTTCTCGGAAAGAAATTGAAAAAGCTCAACCAATTTATAGCCTTGAAAATGAGATTTCAAAAATAAAAAATTGTTGTTCCATTTGTAGAAATAATAATGGTTACAGAATAGAGGAATCAAATTGTGAAAATTCTTAACACTTAAGTTGGACCCTCTGATACTCTAAATCTGCAAGAAGATCACCCTACCATTTTCTTAGGGCCAAGAGTGGAAGATGATAAAAATGAAGAAGTACCACCATTCTATGTGAGTTTAAATATTCATAACATGACATTACACAATGCTATGTTAGATTTAGGGGCATATGACAATTTAATGCCAAAGGTCATCATGGAAAGATTGGGCTTGGACATAACCATACCTTACAAGGATTTATTTTCATTTGATTCTAATAGAGTTCAATGTATAGGCTTAATCAAAGATGTGGTGGTTGGTGTAATTCATGTCCCTGCTAAAACTATAGTGATGGACATAATTGTAGCGGATATTCCACCAAATTTTGTTATGTTGTTGTCTATTTCATGGGCTACTAAAATCAAGGGAACCATGCAAATGGACATGTCCTATGCCACTATCCATATTTTTGGTGAGCATAGAAGATTCTGTCAAGAGTCTGTAATGGCATATATGGTCAACAACAAAGAAAAACTTCAAAATTTCCCAGTTTATCCAGTGGAAACAAAGTTAGGATCCTCTATTCTTTTCAATGGAATCACCGATGAAACAAAAAATCAACAAGTTGAAGAAATTGATAGAGAAGGTTGGTGGAACATGAGCTTTGATGGTTTTTCCGGAAGATATGGAGTTGGTGCAAGCATTTGGATAATCATACCAAGAGATGAAAGTAAGTCTTTCTCTTACAAAATCAATTTTGATTGCAAAAATAACATGGCAGAATATGAAGCTCTAGTTTTGGGTTTAGAAGTTTTAAAAAACTTAGGCACTAAAAAGATTTATGTTTTTGGTTATTTTGAGTTAGTCATTAGACAAGTAAATGGAACCTATCAAACCAAATATGTTAGAATGAGAGCATACAAAAATTTAATTCTTGAATTGCTAGAAAATTTTAAAGAACACAATTTCATAATCAGACCTAGAGAACATAATAGTATTGCACATTGCTTGGTTGTTTTAGCCAACCAATTTACGATTCCAACTTATTCCAGCAAGAAATATGAGATTGAAATCAGACATAAGCCAACCATTCCTGATAACATAAAAGGCTGGAAGGTATTTAGCAATGATCAACAAGTCAAAAAGTTCCTGGAATTGAAAGGAGAGTTTGAAACTACTCAAGTTGATCAACAGAATATGTTTTCTCAAACCAAAGCCAATACAAAAGTTATTCAGCTGAAAAACAACTGTATTTCTAAGGGGCTGATTCCTTTGGAAAAATTGTTTGACAAAAATGATGTAGCCAAGAATCCCAAGATAAAATCTCATGATGAAGAGGTTGAAACCTGTAATATTGGTACTACAGAAAATTCTAAGTGTGTCAAGCTATCCAAGTACCTTTCTTTTGAGGTAAAACAAAAATATGTTGATTTGATGAAGAAATACATAGATGTCTTTGCATGGAGTTATGCATATTTGAAGAGATATTATCCTAGTATCATCCAACATATAATACCAATAAAGGAAAATGAAAAACTTTCAAATAAAAGCTGAGGAGAATTAATCCACTACTTCTGCCATTGATTAAAAAGGATATTAAAAAGTTGTTTGAAGCAAAGATCATAGTACCATTGAGGTTTTCCAGTTTGTTGGCTAATTTGATACCCGTAAGGAAGAAAAATGGAGGGATCAGGATATGTATTGATTTCAGAAACTTGAATAAAGCCTCACTAAACAATAATTATCCTCTTCCCAAGATGTATCACATACTACAGAACATTGTAGGATCATAAAGGATGTCAATGTTAGATGGTTTCTCAGGTTATAATCATATATTGGTGCATCTTGATGACCAAGAGAATACAACTTTTACTACACCCTCGGGAACATTTATGTATGCCAACATGCCTTTGGACTCATGAATGTAGGAGAAACCTTTTAGAAGGCCATGGATATTGCATTTTTACAAAGGAGGGACAAATACGGGGTTGTATATTTTAGATGAAATCATTGTTTTCTTGAAGAAAGAAGAAGAACATTTGAAGCACTTGGAAAAGATTCTTCAAAAATATATAGAAAATTTGGTTATTTCTCCGAACCCCACAAAAAGTTCTTTTGCTTTGACAACTGGAAAGTTATTGGGTCATATAATATCAAAGGAAGGGATTAAAATTGATTCAAGTAGGGTTGCTTCTATTCAGAAGATAGATCTGCCCAGAAGCATAAAAGAAATTCAATCTTTTTTAGGCAAGGTGAATTTTGGTAGAAGATGTATTCCTAATTTTGCAGAAATTGTGAAGCATATCACCAAGATGCTTACGAAGGAATGTAATATTAAGTGGACATCAGAGGCTAAACATTATTTTAAAGAGATCAAGAAGGCTCTTAATGAAGCTCCAGTACTTATAAACCTTGATTTTTCAAAAGAATTTATGTTTTTACATTTTCTTCAGAACATACAATTGCAGGAGTATTGTTGCTGCGAAAACAACAAGATAATGAACATCCTATTTCTATTTTCAGTAGTACACTTGGAAATTTTGAGTTGATGTACAACATTATGGAAAAACAAGCTTATTCTTTGGTGAACGAACTTGAAGATTGCAAGCTATATGTAATCCATTCATACATTTTTTTTTGTACCTAATGCTGTAGTAAAAGATATATTAACCAAAGCCTATAGAGATGGTAAGAGGAGTAAGTGAATTGCCACATTGATGGAATATGATTTGGATATTAGACCTACAAAATTGGTGAAAGGATAAGGACTAGCAAAGTTGATGACTCAATCAAATTTAGATTGTCTAGACATTAACTTTATAGTAGAAATTTCATATGTGATTGCAAATGAAGAGTTGATCCCTATTGAAGAAAAAATCATTATGTCAAACTGGTATAAGGATGTAATTTTTCTTTTACAGCATCATAGAGCTCCTCATGAATTATCAAAATCAAAAGCCATATTTGTCAAGCTAAAATCTATGAGGTACTACATCTTGAACAAAAGTCTGTATTGGAAAGGCATAGGTGGAATAATTCTTAACTGTCTACTAGAGGATGATTCTGAGAAAGTGATTGAAGAGTTTCATAAGGGTGACTATGGGGGTCATCATTATTGGAAAGCAACAATGAATAAAATACTGAGAGCAAGATTTTATTGCCCTTCAATGTTCAAACATGTGTATAAGAAGATTGCTACTTTTCATGAATGTCAAATATTTTATGGAAAGAGAAAGCTGCTCCCATTACCTCTGAAACCCATATTTGTAGAAGCTCCATTCCAGTAGTGAAGGTTGGATTTTATTAGAGAGATACATCCCGCATCTTTAGGATAGCATCAGTGGATTCTAACAACCATTGATTATTTTATAAAGTGGATTGAATCGGTATCTATAAGATAATCCATAGACTTAATGATCATACAATTTTTAGAAAATAACATCTTATCTAGATTTGATTGTCTAATGCAGATCATCACGGATAATGCTCAAGCCTTTAAATAAAAGAAGATGGTAAGTTTTTGCAACCAATATAATATCACCCTTGGTGTTAGGTCCCTATAATACTAGTGATTCCCCCAATACTATTGTCATTGTATCCCTTATTGTTATTATTGTGCCCCTGTTGTCCCCATATTTTTATTATTGTGCCCCATAGAATCACACTATTATTATTTTTGTGCCTTTATATTATTATTGTTAGGTCGGCTTTGGTTATATTGTGACCCCTTAGACTCCTATATATAGAAGGGAGGTTTTGGCATTTGAATCAGCAAAGAATTGTTCATTTGTGTAATGTAGAGGAGGTTTACCCCTCAAAGAGGCTTACTTCTAAGGCGTTGATCTATCTTTTCTATCTTTTTGTGAGCTGGCTTCACAACATTTGGTATCAAAGCTTTGGATTCTAGGGTTTCGCTACTCCAAATAGGTCATCATGGAATTTTCACTATAAGTTTGTTTCTGCAACGTTCCAGAAGCTAAAAAACCAACCCATTTGAGACGAAATTTTGTTGAAGCTTAGGCCCGAATTTAAGATGTTTTCTCACTATATTTTAGGAGATATAATCTGAGGAAGTTAGGGCTTTTGCAGACCCCCGAATTATAATCCAAATAGGTGACCTTGGGAAAATCATCATAACGTTCGCTCTGAGCATCAGATTGAAATTTCGTAAGAAGTTACAAAAAGAGGATGGACTGTAGTTTTGTTTGGGTATAATGACCCACAGAACATCATACAAGTTTTCTCTACTGAACCAATCTATACTCAGGCCATCATGGGAGATTCGACATAACTCTTCATTGGAGAATCCAATCCTGATCAAACTTACGAGGTTAGAAATATTACTCAGAGGGTTACCACAGGAAGAAATTTTAGACCTTGTAGATCCACAATTACAGACATACATTAGATTCAATATCGAGCTCCTACAAAGTAAAAAAGGTGTGTAGCTTTTTAAAAAAAATTGCATAAGATTGGTTTGAAAATTTATTTTGAAGGAATTCAAAGGGAATAGTGAAGCATTATTATCGATAATTGAT
>APFE031022623.1:18413-28881 GCA_000404065.3 Pinus taeda | reverse complement strand
ATTAGGTCAGGAAATTTATTGACCTGAGGAAGCTTGAAGATTGGGAGGAAGGAATCCCAAATGCCCAATACATCTGTTCCAGTCTCATGTTTAGCCTTTAATTCATTTAATAGGTGGATGTGGAACTTGCTTTTCATTAGAAATTCCTCTGAGATTTGATAATCCAAATCTGCTAATGCCTGCCACTCCAATTCTCTCTGAGGGGCATTTAAAGGGGCAACATTGAGGGCCACAGGTGCTACTGGTGTATCCATGGTTACTTTAAAACTCTGCTTATGTGTAAATTAGTGTTATTGTGCAGAGTAACAAAAAAGAGAGTTTCTTGGAAAGAGAGGTGATTTGTTGAGCAACAGAGGACAAAGGGTAAATTGCAGCAATTGAAATACTGCACAAAGCACTACAGAGGGCAAATACTTGTCCTTGGCAGACTCTTTCACGATAATTAGGTGTAGTTCGGGTTCCCTGTTCACGATTGCGCGAATAGAATGCAGGTTTTGTGAAAGCTTTGGTAAACAAGGCTTAGCCAGTGAATTTCGACCTTGTGACTTCAAATGGGAACTAGGCACAGGGGATTTGCCGGTCAATTATGTATTTTTCCTGTGTTTTAAGTTAATTTAGGCTATTTGCAGACAAAACCAGGCGCAGAGAGGATTCACAGGGATAAATACCTGGTATACTGACAGTCCCGGTCACAATATGCAGGTGGGTTGGCGCGCCGATGGTCTCCAGGTCGAATTCAGCAGGTTGGCGTGAGTTAGGATGTAAATTACATGCAGAAGACAATACAGTCGTTTTTGCAAAAAGTGCAAAAAACGCGAAATTTTGGCCAAAATATGGATTTTTTGGAACATTGGCGCCTTTTTCGGATGACGTCAGCATTGACGTCATCGGGTGGGGTCCAGGTCGGATGACGTCAGCATGACGTCATCAGGTACGTGCGCTATGAGTGGTCCACGGGGATGGTGAGGTGGCAGACAGGTGGAGCAATGGCGGACGAGGGCACAGACGCGGCGATGACGTAGCAGTGATGCTAGCAGTGACGCTGGCAGTGGGTTGGCGGAAACCGGAAACCGTAGGCGGTATGATATCGCACCGCCTTTCATACGGAAGTGGAGTTGTCAGAGGGGGCTCCGATACATTGTAGGGAAGACGCGTGGCCGAGGCCTGACGTCACCCTCTGACAAATATCGGAAGCTAAATCACGGACGTCGGGGCCGGTCCGATATGCATGTGGACCGTTAGATGAAAAGCGCCCGATCGGACGGTCGACGAGTCGATGACTTGTCCGGACGATACAACGTCGGGCGGGCAATAAAATATGTATTTTTGATGAAATTCGTGCCCGGCGGGACTTTGGGATAATGGCGAATTTATATGGTTTTTCAATGTATTTTTTGTAAAGTCGCGCATATCTCCAGGACTTTGGATAAGTCGGAAAAGTGGGTTTTTTTGTGTATTTTTGCCGTTTGAGCGGGTTAGGGGTGAAAATGGGTTTTATACAAGGTTTTTTAGCAAATGATGGGTTTGAATAGGTTAAATGATTTCTGAAGGAGGAAAAGAGGTAAGGCTTGGGTTATTAAACTGACCAGATGCCAATTTGATTCCCAAGTGGTGAACATATGGCTATAATGCCAAGGGGGGGGATATTTATAGAATGCTTGGGGTTTATACACCATGGTGTTATAATAGTAGGGAAAGGGTGACATAGGGAATTAGATAATAGAAGTTAGGGGTTAATATGGAGGGAGAAGGTGAATGAGGAGTGATATCACTAAGTTTATTTGAAAACTACTTAGCTTAGGGAGTAGATCAAAATGAAAAGAATTTTGCACAAGAAATGTGGCTCTTAAAGGAAACCAGAACCAACAAGAAACCTTGAATTCTTTCACAAACACAACTGGTGTAGGGATGTTAGTAATGAGTGTAACACAAGGAAAAAAGGAAGTTAGACATGCTCCATTGTGTTGTTTTCCTTATATTGACCAGCAGGATTCAGTTTGAAAGGAATACCACTTCTACAACCCCATCTACCTACCCATCTATTTGCCTAACATTTTTTGTTTCTTCGTGGAGGGTGCACTTGGACTTGCAGACCCTTATGTGCCTTTTCTTTTCCATTGGCTTTTTCTTTTGATTGCCTATTTAGCACTACCCTTATTGCTTCCAAGGCCCCAGATTAAGGAGTTGGGAACCTTAGTTTCTCTGCCTAACTATTGGTATGCCAAGATTAAACAGTTTGGACAGACTTCTTTCTCTATTCTACAACAGAAAATTGAAACATGGCATGATCCAGATTAGACTGTTGGACCATCCATCAAAATTTATTAAACATGAAGCTATGTACACACCTTGTCTTTCTATTGGAAATATGGGATCTTTGTATCAGCAAAGCAGAGCATATTTGGCATTTGAATTTGCCAATCATGAAATATGAAACCTATTGGTATAGGTATCCAACACATAGGCACAACTGAAAAATCTCAAAATATCAACCTAGGTCTTGGTTTATGATCCGAAGAAAGGATATCATTCATCAAGTTGTTGAGAACATATAAAGGTGTCTTTTTCTGGGATTATTCAGATCTCAAGACCTATGATACCTCTGTAATTCAACATACTATACCTATGACCTCTAATGAGAAACCAATTCAACAGAAGCTTAGAAAGATTCATCCAAACCTTGAAACCCAAATCAAATATGAATTAAACAAAATTCTGAAGGCAAAGATAATATTTCCTGTTAGACACTCAAAATAGGTATCAAACATGGTTCCTGTTAGGAAAAAGAATGGAGATATTAGGATTTCTATTGATTTTAGGAACCTAAATAGAGCTTGTCAAAAGCATAGATTTCCTTTGCCTACCATGGAGAAAATATTGCAATTAGTTGCAAGCTCTGAGTTAATGTCTTTTCTAGATGGATTCTTAGGATATAATCAGATTCTTGTACATCCAGATGATAGACTAAAGAAAACATTTAGGACCAAGTGGGGGACATATGCTTATCAGCAGATGCCTTTTGGACTCATCAATGCAATGCTACATTTCGATGTGCCATGGATATTTATTTTAAAGGTCTTATTAATAAATTAGTTGTTAGTTACCTAGATGACATCACAGTCTACTCTAGGAACAAAAACAATCATTTGAATGACCTAAAGCATGTCTTTGAAATATGCAAGAAATATGGCATTTCTTTGAATCCCAAAAAGTCATACTTTTATTTAGCAGAAGGCAAGCTTCTTGGATTCATAGTATCCAAGAAAGGAATTTATATTGATCTTGATAGAATCCAAGAAATTGAAAAGATTCCTCTCCCACATAATAAAAAGACCATGCAATCATTCTTAGGCCAAATTAATTTTGTAAAAAGATTTGTTCTAGATTTTTCATGGATTGTTCTACCCCTTCAATCAATGATAAGAAAGAATGCAATCTTCAAATGAGCTAAAGATGAAAGAGATTCATTTGGGTTAATAAAAAAAGCCATTAATTCTATAACAACTCCATACTTTCTTAAACATTTTTTATTGTACACATTTTCATTTGATACATCATATGCAACAATTTTAACACAATTGAACAATCAAAATATCGAGGCACCTATATCTTTTTTTGGTTCCAATTTATAGGGTGTTGAGCTAAACTACTCAGCTATTGAGAAACAATATTTTGTTTTCCTTAAAACCTTGAAACATTTCAGACCTTTTCTCCTCAAAACTCATACAAAAAAAGTAGTACCTTACCCTGCACTAAGGCAATTGTTGATTCAAAGAGAAGTGGGGGAGAAAAGAGCTAATTGGGTCACTGCACTTCAATATTACGATGTAGAAATCCAGCCAGCTAAAATTTTTAGGGGCCAAGGTTTTTGTAGGATGCTAACTAGAGCTTCCCACTTATCAATAAAAGAATACTAAGGTAATGAAGTGAAAATATCAGAGGTAAGCCTCAACGATGCAAAATCACAGTATGTTGATTTGAAGTTTTATTTAAAGAATGGATATGCTCCTATGCATCTCAATTACAAAACAAAGTGTGCTTTAAGGTTGAAATCAGATTAGTATGAATTAATTGATGATGTATTATTTAGAAAAAATTATGATTCAGTATTATTAAGATGCCTAGAAAAACCTCAAGCTGAAAAGGTTGTGCAGGAGTTACATGATGGACTAGCTAGAGGTCATTTCGAAGGAAACACCACAACTCAAAAAATCCTGCATGCGGATTATTATTTGCCAACACTATTTAAGGGTGCACATGATTATGCAAGAAAATGCAAAACTTATCAAACTACAGCTCGAATGGAAAAGAAACTAGCATTCCCTTTACAACTTTGAATATCCAACAACCATTTGAACAATGGGGATTAGATATAATTGTTGAGATTGTTCCTAACTCTTCCAAGCAACAGAAGTACATCCTTATAGCTACTGATTATTTCACGAAATGGGTAGAAGCTATCCCATTAAAGGTAGCTAACACAAAAAGTATTACACACTTTATTGATCAGTACATAATCACCAGGTTTGACTTACCCACAACTTTAATGTTCGATAATGCATCTCATTTTTCTGGAAATACTATGGTAGAATTTGCTTTAAAAAGAGGTTTTAAATTGAAGTATTCAACCAACTATTATCCACAAGGAAATGGATTAGCCAAATCAACAAACAAAAACCTTATCAGAATCATCAAGTGGACTATTGATAAAAATCATAGGAATTGGCACAAGGCATTGACATTTTCTCTTTGGGTAGATAGAATAACACATAAGGCCTCAATCGGTTCTTCTCCTTTTTCTTTAGTTTATGGAAAAGTAGTAGTTCTCCCCATAAACATAGAAATACCATCTCTCACCCTAAGTGCAATTTATTAATGAAAATCCTTCCTCTTCTCATCAAGCAAGACAATTTCAAATCCTTAAGCTTGAAGAAGAAAGAAAAAAAATCCAAAGCTACCCATTCCCATCATCAACAATTAGTCAAAGCCTCTTTTGATACAACTTCTACCAGTCATAAAACCTTTGAAGTAGGTAATCTGGTTTTGAAATGGGACAAAGCACATGAGGAAAAGGGAAAACGCACAAAATTCCAAAGAATGTGGCTTGGACCATTCCAAATCATTAAGAAAATTTGTCCATCAACATTTCTTTTACAAGATCTCTCAGGTATAATTGATTCCTTGCCCATTAATGGGAAAATTTTGAAAAAAAACCTTTCCTAGAAGATAGTCTCTTCTAATTTTGTATCATATTGTCTTTAGCACTCTTAGGAAAATAAAGGTTAAGTAGTATTTACTTCTGGCTTCTCAAAATAAAGTCTCTGATAATATTTTGATTTTTCTCTTCTATAAATAGGAAAAGTTAAAGAAATAATTACAACATTTGAGTATCAAAGTGAACCTTATTTCTTTGAAAAAACTTGACCTTGATAAAAACGCTTATTCTATGAACAAGATCTTATATTTATAAAGTATAGATGTTTTGTTATCAGTCAAGAAAAGAATCTTTAACCTAGTAAGGAATTTGTACAGATGAGTATCTCAAAACTCTATTATTATCATCCAAAACTCTTAAATGGCCAATGATTCACCCATCTGATAAAATTTTTATTTTTTTTTATTTTTATTTTTTTTTTTTTTTTTTTTTTTTTTTTTTTTTTTTTTTTTCAGTGTAAATTCTAAAATATGCAAAACTAAGATAATAAGTCTTAAACTGATATTACTAAAATGCATATCAAATAGGTAATACCCATGATCTAATCAATCAAAGGACAAGGGGTCTCATCAAGAGCCAGCTTGTTCAGTTTAGTTACAAATAGTGAATGGTGTTGTCATTATTGGGTTACCAAGCCTAGACAATGTCTTTTAAGAAACTTGAAAAGAAAATTACATGAAAGGAAAAAACAAGGTCTAAATGAGAAAGAAAGCAAAATAATATCATTTTGAATTCTAAAAATTGCTTCGGATGGGACAATGAATCATTGTTGGTTAAAAGATAACCCTGCCTAGGCTATGAATGCCTACTGGTAGCAGAGGCTCTATCTATGATAAATGAGTAAAAAATAAAAATAATCTATAGAATACACCTACTATATATCTTTAAATCTTAGTATTGACTGATGCAAACATTTTTATTTTTATCGCTACAAGAGTAAAGTAGTTGAGTAAATATATTGAGTGAGTGATTATGATTTCAGATAAATGTTGTGTAGTTTATAACTCATGTAATTTTTATTCCTTTAACTCTTATAATTTTGAAAGTTTTAGAAATTTCAAAAGACCAATAAGAGATAATTGGTTCTCCCAAGTGAATCACCAATTGTTGTACTATGTAACAACCCCCCCATTTATATGGACTAATAGTTAATATTTGACATATACATGGGGACCGTTCTAAATTTTTAGGCTTTGAAAATAAATCCTAACTCTACAAATTTCCTTAAAACCTTAGAAGACAACCCATACTTAGAAATTTTATCGCTAATCACATTTCGCAGTTTTCCATGTGACAATTATAAACATCTTGAAGAAAACCCCGAAATGCGATATGCGATAGACCCCCCGCTACGATTTTCCGATCACAAAAATTTAAGATCATGCGATCGCACTTCGCAAGTCGCAAATTAATAAAGCAAGCCATTGGGTCACCCCTTAAAAAATTGCGAAATGTAATATTGCAATTTTTGCAATCGCATTTCGCATTTTCTCCAAGAAACATTATATGGAGATGTTTGAAAACTGCGATGCAAAAAATAAGGCATGAATTGTGGGAAGTTACTCAGTGTTAATGAAATATTTTTGATAAAGTAATTAATATCTAGTAGCTCAAGGAGAGAAATTGATGTTTTTAAGTTATGGCTAGTTAACACATAAATTGCATTCAAAATCTTCCCACAATTCAAAGTCATTTCAAAGAGCTCTCAGCCTTAATTGCCCTCTATTTTGTGCACTGATATATCTCTCTTTCATTTCAGGAAAGGTTCCAAAGAGATGTCATTATGGAAGGTAATGCAAAAGCAAAAGCAGCAAAGCATTTCAGAGTCTGAGGTTTCAAAAATGTCGCCCATATTTAATGATACAGTTTGTAGTTTCGATGGAGGAGCAACGGCATAGAAAGTCATCTACAACAGACTTGAAGATGAATGACCTAAAATTGATTTCAACAAGGCAAAATCAAACTCAATAAAACCCTCCAGAGTTCAATTCAAATATGTTGCTTGCTCCTTTCTTCACATAATAGGAGCAAGAGCTAAAATACTCTCATACAATGATATGGTTAGATGGGTGGTGGAAAATATCAGTATTGAAGATAGACAATTCAGGAACTCAAAGATGGAGCTAATGGGATCATTCAAAGATGAATATTTGAAACAAATGTATCATCTTCCCGATCCTCAGGATATATATGACAAATCATTTCTAGCCAACTTCCCAAAGGAGAATGAAGAACCCTTCAAGATGATTTAGGGCTAGAGAGTCTTAGAGAACAAGTTCAAATATGATAAGATGGGTATGTACCCCATTGCTTCTTTAGCGAATTCCCATAACTATGCAGCTTCTATGTTATGTAGATTATATGGATTACCTAATAATACCAAGTTCTCCATAGAATGGGTCCCTTTAATCAATGCTTGTGTCAATTCCCATATAATTAATGCGGCCACTATACTATCTGATAACCTAGCTACTGCTATTTCCAAATATTTCCAAAAGAGATCCACCTCCACATAGAACCTTCCTCCATTTTATTTCAGTGCCTATATCATGGATTCCATTTATTTTTGTACTAAGTTTCCAATCATGGGTTGGAAATGGACTTTGCAAGAGCGCTACTCCATTCATCTCAGTCACAAATAGATGTGGGGATCCCATTTTATTCCCCATTTTTACAAAATATGCCATGATGTTATTTTACCATTACACCAATTGATTTTTGATAAGAAAGCCCCCATATTTTCTAAATAAGCCACTATAGAACTTCTCATAGTAGGCATGTATTTTGCTGAACAATGGTTTACATGTATCAAAGTTTATGGCAGTACAACAAACCCACGTGTACTCCCTTTGTATGTCTCCGACAAGATCTTAGCCAAAGAAATAACTCACCAAATTGTTGGGAAGGGCTTGACCAAGACCTTGGAAGATAGCAAAAAATCATTATGGTCACCCTTTCCCATCCGGTGTGGTTCTTTTTCATTGGAAAACTTCAACCATGCAAACAAAGAATTACTAAGCTTAGAGAGCCTCAACCTCCATACTCTGCGAAAGAGGCAATTCGACCCAGAAAAAGTAGCACAAAATGTTACTACAACACTAAAGCTCAAACCCTATGTCCATGAAGCTCATGAATTCGAAAACCTTTTCCAATCAGTTGAATCATTCAGACAAGCCTTTGATTGGGAGAAGGAAAATTTGAATCCTGCTGATTTTGAAAGGTTTCAGGAATTTAGAAATCGAAGGCTCGAGACAATCCCATTGCATTTGTTAAGAGTTGATGACAAGCCTACGCCCAGTGTAACTATTAATAGTGAAGGGCCAACTTATTGTATATAATCTCAAGTGAACACAACCCAGGATACAGGGAAGACACTAGAGACAAAGACTACAATGGAATCCAGCAGAAGGTCAGCCAAAAAACAGGTCATAAGTGACCTAACTAAATATACCGGTCCCGAAGGAAAAAGCAGTGATTTGGAGCAGGAATGGGACCAATTTAATAAAAAGCTCCAAGATACTCCCAAGACAACAGATGTACTAGAAACCATAGAATGTCATACTCCGCAGCAAACTCAGAAAATTTCAGAGTCAAAGCCAATGAATGAGCAAGGGACAAGTTCGCAGAATACAGAAATCATCCTTACGTTTTCGACATCTGAAATTATTCTAAAGGTTACTGAGATATCTTCTTTATATGTATTCTACAACCCACTACATAAGGTTGTAGTAAGAAGACAAAGGAAAAGAAGGAGACTAGAAACACCTAAAATCCCACCTTGGAATGAACCAATGGACATAGTCTGGAGGGATATTCCTTCAAAACCAGCTGAAAATTTAACTACATTGTCACAATTTATAAGGGCATATGCAATTGTCACCATGGATAAAGCCACAGAAATATCTATTTTGTTAAGGGAAAGGGAAGAAAGGATATTGTGGCTCAACAAACAAGTGGACATAGAGAAAGCAAATGTGAACAAGCAGATCGCTGAACAAATAGTTCATTTGCAGCAAAGTATGGAAGTATTAAGGATAAGCCATGAAGCAGACATCTCTATAAAGAACTAGCAAATCCAAGAGTTGCAAGAGTCCATAGCAAAGTATAAAGATGCCCCTACTGTCAATGAATTCATCAAAGAAGAGTTGGAGCTAAACTCCATTATGTCAAAACAACAAGATCTATTCTTCCAGAGATTGTCCCATATCACCCCGTATCTGAGTACCAGTGACCAATTAACAGATAAGGAAATTGATCAGAGAATGGAGTTTAATGATTTAAATACTAAGATCTCTGATTACATTGAATGGCAAGAATCTGAAGAAGGAAGAACCATTAATCTTCCAGAAATAGAAAAAACACACAAAGATATATTGTTCACAGATTGGGATGTGCAGATGAAGAAGGCAGAATTTGTAGTAGCGAGAGCAGCAGGAGTGGCTAAAAATATAATAAAAGAAATCAATCACACTTTGCACACCACCAACTTGATAAAATAAGGTAACCCAAAGTAACTACCAGATTTGAATGACTTGGATAAAAACTAGAAGGCAAAGGTGAAAAGCCAAAGGGACACGATCACAAAATTATCAAAGACTGACTGGGAGGCATATTGGCAATTCCTTGTCAAACCTCACAACCAAATTATGATGTTGAATTGTTTACTCAATTCAACACAAAGGATGTTTCCACCTCTCATAGATGTCATCTTCGCAGGATAGGTTAGGACAGAATTTGGGGCACCTCCTCAAGTGAATCTAATGGACAATATATGCGACCTAAAGGAAAAGCTAACAGACATCAAGACATGTTTATAACCTCTGGTCATCAAATCACTTTTATTTTTAGAGTTAGTTGCTAGTTAAGAGGAAGGTTGTTTGAAACCTCCTCAAGATATTTTGTATAATATATTTTTGAACTTTAGTTAAATAGTATTTATACCCTTCTCATGCATTTAGATAAGGGTCCAGAATTTTATCAACACATTTGCAAAGAATGAACTTCTGTAAGTTTGTGAATGCCTTGATGAAATTACGGAACATGGTCATTACTTTTGAATATCAAACTAATTTGCTTTGTTGATGCACTATTGTATGCTTGGAGAATAATTTGATTTAGAGAAAGGAGTTGATCTATGTAATTAGTAAAATGAGAAGAACCTCACACATATGGTATGTTTATCTTGTATGATCAGTTTTGTTTTGTTTAATTAGTGATAACATTTCGTTTTCATGAATTATATATGGAGTATGT
>APFE031022616.1:34224-85467 GCA_000404065.3 Pinus taeda | reverse complement strand
ATAGTTCAAATACATGATATATGTGGCATGGACGCAGCCATCCATAAAGAGTACATTATGATCAAGATCTATAGTATGGACGCAGCCATCTGGTTAGGATCGCATGAATAGACTCAGGTATGGTCGCAGCCATCTAGTGAAAGAGTCATGTATCAAAATCACGCCTGGATTACAACAGACACAATCCAGGGTCTTGCGCTCCACCTCGACCCGAACATAAGTACAAGTTCAAGAATGTGAAAATGTGAGCTGAAGTCGAACATGCATGAACATCGTCTGATTACCAGCCAATGATGAAAGCTGTTAACAGGCGCGAGAGGTACCACCAGTAATGACAATGGTCCTCAAGGTACTATAGGTACAATCTACAGTGTGTGAATGAATGAGTCGACGTCGAACACCTGCAGAGTCATCCGATCGGAGGCCAATGACGAAAACCTCACGTCGAATACGAAAAACCTGCCATTGAGGCATGCAGGCTCCAAGGTACCAGAAGGGAGTGTCTAGGTCACTTTCCTGGATAATGAGCTAAAGTCGACAGGAACTGATCTTCGTCGAAGGTGGGCCATAATGTTTCCCACATCATCGACATGAGACGGGAAGAGACAATGTTGTGAAGTAAGATTTATGAACTATCAAGCAGAGGCGGTTTCTTTCAGAGGTCAACTTCTCTTTGAACATATTGGCGGCATGACAGTGGAGTTGGCAGTATTTGACTTCAATGGATCAGAGGTCATGATGATGTGGCAATGAGAAAACAAGAGGTCAAATAGGATCACCCGAACCCACGGAGGCAAATGAAAACGAAATGAGATATCCCCACCCTGACACGAAAACAGAAAAGTGCCATGTTCAAGAGCGACATACTACCGACATGACTGTAACTACGGTTCTAAAAATTTCTTTTTCCCCGCCATTTCTGGCAAGTACCCCAATTATTTTTAACAAGCTTGATGGGGATAGCATTTGCTTGTAGTATAAGTTCGACCTTCGGTCGAATCCAACCTAGTAAAAGTTTAACGAGCCCTAGGGAGGAGAAGCTCAAGTCTCATCATAATGACGAGCCCAATGTCGTCAGGGTTTAACGAGTTCGACATAGGTAAAACTCGGAGTCTTTTTCATGTTTAGAGAGTTTGAAAAAGACATGGAAAATAAAACTTCAGAGGTCCTTTTTCGTAAAGTTGTGTCTCTCGGGTTCGAAAAAGTGTAAAATGATACCCGAAAGAACTGCCCGATCATTATGACCGAGGAGTACTTTTCATGAGTAGTGATTTCGATCTGAAAAAGTAAAAAAGGGATCAAAATCACATCATTTCACAACCATTAACGAGTTTGAAACAACAAAAACCCGGTAATCTTTTTATGTTTTAACAGTCGATAAAAGAACTTAAAACGACTGCCCCTTAGTAATTGTTTAATGAGCCAAGAGGGACAACTCGGCGATCTTTTCCGCTTTAAAAGGTCAGGAAAAGAGCTGAAAGTAGACCATTAGTAACATTTTCTTGTGTTTTTCCGAGCTTGAAAAAGTTAAAAAGACGCTCGTTTGACTGCACCAGGCCCTGTTATCATTCTATCAATCGTGTAAAGTCTATTTCGACACAAAAATACCCTAAAAATACTTAAAATTAACACTTCTAATGTATTTTTGGGCTAAAATAGTGCTATAAATAGTAAAAAGTAAAAAATAAATTTACTTTTCACTTTTTACCTTATGATTTCACTGTTGGAGGGTTTCTAGTGATTCACCTGCTGATTGTGACCGATCCAGGACACCGTTCGAGTCGCCGTCTGCAACAGGTAAGAGGCCTCATCCTAAGCTTCATTTTCATTCTACTTTTGCTAGTTTTTATCCACATTTTAGGCCTCTGCAAGAGGATTTAAAAATTTTTAGGTTCGCGCCATTGGCGCGGGTTTCTGGCATGGGACCGCGCCAATGGCGGAAATTTAACACAGAGATCGCGCCATTAGCGCGACTGTTTTAGAAACAGTCATGCCAATGGCGCGAACTCAATTTGTGTCAAATTGGACCGTTAGAATTTCAAATTTCCTTCAAATTATACTTCAATATTTATCTGATAATTGAAATTTGTTCTTTGTTTTCAAGATTTCACCGAAAATGGTGGTCGAATGGAAAGAACGAGGGCATAGGGAAGTTGATGCCCTAGCTCTGGCAGATGATGATTGTATGGCGGCTTTGAGAGACTGCGGACTCAAGAAGTTTTTTCATACTTCCTACTTGCGCGCACAACCTGAGCTACTACGTTTCAAAGTAGATGCTTGGGATGTAGAGGATCAGGTGTTCCGCCTGAAGGACCAGACATTGGAATTGGACGTTTCCGATGTCTATTTTATTACAGGTTTATCACGACGGGGTGTGCGCCCTATTTTGATAGGCAGTCGACCTTCCGCAGAGAAGATCGAGGAGGTGAAGGATAAGATATGTCCTGGTGCATGTTTTGGTGAGAACAGCAGGAAGGTAGACATCAACACGATTCCTAGCTTGGTTCTACGGATTATCTTGTTTACCATTACCTGGGCAGCAGGTATATAGGCACCCCATGAGGCCAACAAGAATCACTTGTTGTTGGCCACCGAGTGTCTCCATCCTACAGTGTTTGATTGGGCTTCCGCGGTGACGACCAATATCAAACAACAGCTTACCAAGTGTAAGCAGGGTGGAAACAAACAGTTTGGGTATGGGTCAATTCTAGTGACCTTCTTTCTAGAGCGGCTGCCGATTTTTCGGGTACCTGGAGGGATAGTAGCAGATCTGGTGCTGAGGGAACCGAGGTTGCATCGATGGGCAGAACTTATGCCCAGAGGAGGAGGGGGCCAACAGATGTCCTGGAAGCCCGAGTTCTTCATTTGGCTTCGACATCAGATGATAGTCATTGAGGACTGGCCCCATGCGGGCACGGATTTCACCGGAGATCCCGATCTCCCTCTACCTGACGGAGAGGATTGGGATGAGGAGCTTGGTAAGAACTCTTTGTTTTTTAATATTTTTTATGTGTTTAATTTTTTTTGTTAATACATGTCTATTTTCTAACAGCGTCTATATATGTATACAGATGTTGGCGCAGAGCGACCAGCTGACGTGCCCCATAATGTGCGTAGAGCACAACCCACAGTAGACCCTCAGATAGAGGGTGGGGATGATCTTGTGCAGAACCTTGAGGCACTAACTCGAGGTATCCCAGACTACGGCAGATTGGCAGATGTACCCAGAGCTTATCAGAGGCACACGGTGGGAGTGTCTACTCGTGCCCATCGTCTGTTGAGACGTGTGGTGCGAGCAGTGACATGCTATCACGAGCATAACCGTGCTTAGACGCCTAGGTTTCATTTTTGCATATTTTTGAGGAGTACGCTGTCAGCGGCTGTGTAGACTTTTGGACATGTATTATTTTTTGTAATGCGTGGGGCGCAAACATTTTGACACGCATATATATATATACATATCGATTTTTTGGATGGATCTTTTACATGTGATGATGTTGTAATTATGCTATGCAAATGTATCAGTTGCATAACATGTGACCCATGTGTTTTTGTATTTTTATATGCTTATGTTTATCCCTAGATGGATCTTGTACATGTGATGATGTGTTTTATATGCTATGCGATTGTTCGACACCCATGTAATCTAATGTATCTACCGCATAACAAACAACCCATTGGAATGTATTTACACGCATATACTTTATACAAAATTTTATTTTTATACAAGCTTAAAAGCACTTGGCGTACATGCAAACTATGCTTGATGGGAAATGGAACGGGCATGCCCCCAAACGTCGTGTATCAATCCGAGGTATATGCCCCCCAAGCTTCAGTCCATTGAAAATGGGTTGAAGGTTGACTAAATGGTTATGTGTCCGAAAAACACGAACACACGTTTCATTGTTTTAACGAGGTTGACATAATGGGTATGAACTATCCTCGAGATAAACAGTTTCATTATTTGAACGAGGTTGAGACATTAGGAAAATTATCCTCGATCCTTGTTTCATTGTTTAACGAGCTTGACACAAGATCGGGAACTATGCTCGACACTTGTTTCATTGTTTAACGAGCTTGACACAAGATCAGGAACTATGCTCGACAATACGTTCGGCCGTGTATTCGACGGCCTCTCGCCCAGCAAGTCGGAAGAAAAGTCTGATGCACAAACAGGGCTTTGCTTCTTCTTCGACTGGACCGTTCATTTTTTAAGGAGCTTGACATAGGGAAATGAACTATGCTCCGACCAATCATGTTTCATTTTTTAACGAGGTTGCCACAAGATCAAAACCATCCTCGAGATACCTTGTTTCATTTTTTAGGGAGCTTGACAGAGGGAAAACTATGCTCCGCGAGGTCTTCATCATAATGAAGAGGAAGTTGGGACTTCCAGGAGTGGCGCTCCCGATGGGAGTTCAAAGCCATGGAAATTGGGTTCCAATGCCCCCAAAACACTATTGACGATGTCGGTAGTGTTGGATAGGGGCGGGGGAGAGGTACTCACATAGTTGACCTGCGGGGAGGCAGATACAACTGGTAGATGAGAACCGGGAGGAGGTGACAACGGCACAGGGGGGCTAAAGAATGATAATTGGTCAATAGTGACAATCCTTCCATTGTGTGGAAAGCAAATCACACGGAAAAGCGAAGAAACAATAGCCCCCATGGCATAAATATAGTCACGACCAAGGAGAAAATTGTTACCAAGAGCACTTTGGATAACCATTACGTCTAGATAGACGGTTTTGCCTCCCAGAGTAATAGGGAGCTGTGGGAGGACTCCTAAAGATGGACATGCTCTTCCGTCAAAAGCCAACAGAGTATGCATGACCGGCCTAAGCGGCGGGGAACCGAGAGCTTGCCAAGTAGTATACGGCATGAGACTGACCGATGCGCCTTCATCCATAGCGGTGCCAGGTAGGGCCGTGTCATAGGCATGCACAGTAATCTGGAAAGGTACATGGGATGGAAGGTGGTAAGTGGTCAGGTGACTCCAATCAAAGGAGATAGCTGAACTGCTTGGTGGGGGAATCATATGATTGCCCCCATGCTCGAACGGAGCCGAAGAAGGACCCTCTGAGTCAATAAGGATAAGAGGATCATCGTTAGACTCAGAAGAATCTGATGAGACATGAAGAACCTATTTATGACTGTCGTCTAGAACAGGTTGGTCAACTGGTGGTAAATTCGAACTGACACGATCGCCGACCAATGGTTGGTCGAGAACAGGCTGGGTGGAGCCAGGGGCAGGAAGAGGAGACTGAACAAGAGAGGTATGCAAACCAACCTTGTTGTCAGTAGAAGGACAATCTGCAGTTGCAGAAAGACGCTGATATCCAGCGGGGAGTTAGGGTGAGGGATCTGCAAGACTTTCCAACACAGAGGAGGCTTTGTCCATGAGTGGACAAAGGTGAAGGAAATGATTGCCTTCACAAAGTTTGCAAGGGAATCGAATCTTCCCTTTTCCTTTAGTATTCCCAACTACGGAGGTAGCATCGCCGTGAGCGTCAGTGGACGATGAGGGACGGGCTGGATCGCGAGACCATATTCTTAAGATCCTAGGAATACCAGGACAATCACGGAGAAGATGGTTTTCCTTGCATAATCGGTAAGGGAGCTTAACCTTGTGCGGAGGAGTGGGAAGGAGTCCGTCTTTCGTTGTCCGTGGTGGAACAACAGTTGTGCTTGTAGTCGTGATTGTGTTTGTAACCGTTCCCTTGTTTGACTTCTTCTTCTTTGTCTTCTTCTTCTTCTTGTTAGCCACCCGGGTACTTTCACCAGGCGAAGAAGGAGACGTTGAAGTAGGTGTCGAAGGGGTGGGGTCCACCTTCAGTTCAATAGGATGTTGAGCAAGTGGAGGGACTGATGTAGTATCAGCCGACACAGTAGGGACCATAGAGTTTGAAAATAGCCAAACTGGTAACCCGACAGCTAACCCTGGAAGGGTCAGTGTTGCCATATAAAGAGCACCAGCATTTCTAGGAGAAGGGAAACGACCAGCATTCCCATCAGGTGGGGAATTTAGGTTGATGAATCCCGGAAAGGTTGCCATATTAAGACGAAATCCTACTCAAGCTAGAGCACACAAGATCTAACTGGGTAATGTGATCGTGGCCAGATAAATTATTAAGACACTTGACTTGACTTGACTTGACCTTTTCACTTTTAAAAAGTCGAGAAAAGGACGAAAAGATGACTCTAGTCTCCTTCGATTGTTTAATGAGCACGAAGTGACAAGCTGCTCACTTACACCTTTTCTGTTAGACAGTCTGAAAAGGATCAAAAGCTGACTACTCTGGAAATCAAGGTAGAAGGGTGTGCCAAATAATCAATAAAACTGCTTATACACCTTAGCGATCAGAAGATCACCAAGGACTTCCCGTACTGCAGTCAATCTTCCCGAATGCTGTGTTCAGTGCATTACGGTTTGTAGGGTGGCAGACTCGGCTTCCTATGGATCAAAGGTTGCAAGCCTATAGGGGTCTCCCAATTTATACTCGACGGTACGTGGGAGCACAGTCTGTATTGGCACCTATCGTTTCACCGTGGAGGAATCACCCAACCACTCAACGATAAACTACCAGGCTTAACGACGTCGGAACATGTCTCTAGCCTAGACCTCTAGAATGTGAGCATTAAGTTTCAATGCGTTGTTAGGTTCATTGAATTAATTTTATTGTTCATCTTTCAATTAAGTCTCAGTTTCTGGTTTTAGCGTATGTAATCTCTCGAAATGTCCTAAATGCAACTACATGCGAGAATTGTATTCGTTTCGTTTGGATGAATTCTAGATACAGAAGAGTTAAGAGGTTCATACAAACAAAACGATCCCACAAATCCTAATGCAGCTAATAACAAGAAGGGAAAAATCTTTTCTTTTTCTTTTTTAACAGCAAAAAATTAACATAACATGCTAATTGACGAAAAGCAAAAATCTTTTCTTTTTTTTTTTGTAAAAAAAAATAGTATAATGCACTTAATGGATTTCAAGAGATATTCAAAACCAGATAATTCATTCCAAAGAATATATAACCAGATCTGAAACATGAACAATAACCCAGCAAAGCAAAGAAAAACCAAGATCTTCAAAGAACTATGTAAGCTAAGTCACAATGAAGTCAGGTCAAAACAAGCAAGCTAAAAGCGAGATACTTGCAGTATGAAATGTAAAACTCATATAACCACCAGAAGAATATGGAAATCAATCAATGAAATGACTGGATCTGTAAATCATAAATCCAATAGGAGGCTCAATAAAAAGGCCACAAAGGCCAAGATGTAAAATCGATGGACAAAGGCAAACAACTGAAGGATGGAAAAAAGCCACCAGCCAAAGAACAGCCCAACAGACTTCCAGGAGGTATAAAAAGAGTAGAAAGACACAGACCCAAGCTTAAGAGACTGGCAAACAAGCTTATTAAAAAACTTAACCAGTGCGGCGCGACTGTAAGTCTGCAACTCGCGCTAAACAGAGATTGGCGCGAGTTGTCTGAGAGCAGCACGCGCCAAATAGCGCGACTGTTCAAAGAAAAAACGCGCTGGCGGAGCTTGCCAGGCAAAAAGACAGAACAGATGGTCTCAGGCTTGGCTTCTAGTATCTAGACAGAGCCAGCAAGTAAAACGATAGCAAGAACTCTAACCAAGAAAATTATTCAGACAAATAAATGAGAGAAAAAACGACATGCGAGACAAGATTGAGATTGCCCAGTTTGTAAACCGACCCGGAGATCAACTGAAGTGGCGTTGATCTACTTCACTTCTGCATAGCAGAAGTGTTTCGAAGGCTAACTGGCCGCTCTTCAGACTCCATCCACAATTTACAAATCAAACAATACAAACACAATCAACAACCAACTCCCCAGTGGAGTCGCCAAATTGTTGGGTAGGTAAATCCCCTCTGCGGACAGAGGAGATCCCACTAGCCCGACAGGGGTCTAGCAAAAATCACACACGCTACACGCAAGTTCCTAATTGCATAATTTAATGGTTGATCAGAAAGATCTACCTAGAATCCAACGCTATTTGTCGTGGAAGAAACGCCGCTCCTGTTCTTTAGCTTTGGCCAGTCACTATCCTTACGCTCCACGTATGGACACCTGCACAAACAAAGAACAATCCGACACAAGCGTAAAATCTAATATCATGCAATTATATATTAGTCAAGCAGGATATAACTCAAATATCATCAGAAGAGTATGTGAGTGGAACCATAATGACAGTCGTTCATTATTCAATAAAAGAAGAGAAGAATTACAACCAAATAGGCTTGACGTTGAAATCTCCTCCAACTGGGTCAGCAGCTAAACATGCCTTGCAAAGTGACTTCCTCTCTCAACATTCCAGCAGCATAACTTCTCTCTCAGCTCTCACTATCAATCCAACATAATCTTAGCTCACCTTAGCTCTTGCAAAACTTCTAAACTAGCTGGTTCAATGCATGGTGACAGTCATTTATAGATGGAGGAGGAGGCAGTATTCATTGTATCCAGACACCTACTGAAGATTTGGCATTGTCCCAGAATAGCCTTTGAACTGGGTTGTCATGGATGAAAAAGACGACACTCGACCACTTCATGGGATTTTTCCTCAGAGAACTGCATGAGCAATGGAGGAAAAAACACTTCAGTGCACGCTGGCCAAAAATCATGACCAATTTTGGGTGGCGCGGGCTTTGGTCTGTGTCAGAGCGTCCATGGGCGCGCCCCTTTTGGAGGAACTGAGCCATTGGCGCGGGCTAGACACTGTGGACTCGCGCTAATGGAAAAAGGGCATTATTTAGGGCTAATCTTCAAAGGGTGTCTTCAGGGATTTTGAAGTTCATACTTAGGAGACTCTAATGCAAGTGTTTTCAAGTTGTGTCACTGGTCACAGGTCCGTAAATGCGTCCTCCAGTGTGCGACAGCGGGGGTAACAAGGACGGTGACCAACGGTGACAAATTACTGCGTAACAGTTAGGATCTAGAAAAAATACCATAATGTGACTTTTTGACATGTATTATTGAAGTATATAGTGGCATGTTTCCTTTTGGATTTTGGGTTTGAGATAATTCTGAAGTTAGGTTCCAGAAATATTCCCAAACTTGAAGTGGGTAGTTATTTTGTAGGCTCTTGCTATTGTTGATTGATTATTAGTTGCATGTTGTTACTCTTATCCTTTTGAGTTATGTTGGGATGTGCACTATGATGCATTCATACACAATTATTTTTATAAGTAGAACTTTCCACACTTAATTTCATGGATCATAATATCAGTATTCAAATTTTTGAAGACATTGATTGATTATTAGTTGCATGTTGTTACTCTTATCCTTTTGAGTTATGTTGGGATGTGCATTATGATGCATTCATACACAGTTATTTTTATAAGTAGAACTTTCCACACTTAATTTCATGGATCATAATATCAGTATTTGAATTTTTGAAGACATTGCTTCAAGTTATCAACATTTAAATCATTGCTTTAAGGTTTTTTTTAACTAAATACTAACGAATGAAGGAATGGCAAAAAATAGAATTTGGCTCTTGGTTCTTTGGTTCTTTTTTTTTTTTTGGGGGGGGGGGGGGGTGGTGGGGGGGGGGATAATATGCTCATAGTTGGAACCCGATTCTTTTGTTGCTTATATCTTGCTGAAACTTGTCTGCAATATATTGTTTTCATATACATCAAAGAGGATATATTTAGTTTTACATTTCATTTACTTTCCATCATGTATCTTTTATTGTCCCTCTTTGTAGCATCTATATATCGTTGTTGAACTTTACAAAATTTCTTAGGTCTTTACTTTGGCTTTTGTAAATTTCAACCCAATATTCACATTGCATGCAATAATAGCTTTTTGACACATACCATGTATTTGGATGATAATAAGGAAATGCAATAAAAGGAAGGGCCTATGACAATAGAAGAGAAGCATAATTTAAAAGGGTATCCTATTGAAGCTGAAGTTATGTTTTACTGGGAAAAAATAACATCAACCTTGGTAATGGTAAAATTAATAAATTGATTCTGATCTATGATAGATAACCAGTTATCCGGGATTTTGATCAGAGTGTCAAAGTAACCATAGCCATTGGGTGATCATATGCACAGTCTAGATTTATGAATATAGGTGTGTTTAGTGAAGATTTTGTTTTGTGTCAGATGTTCCAGTTGGAATTGGCAATTCTGCTGTTGAAAAGAACAATAATTCAAAGCATGCTTCCTTCAAAGTACAGGCTATGAAGGTGTCTGACCATATGGAGCTTGCTCAATCGGGGAATACTAAAAGAGATTGTACTGACATTACTTTGAAGGGATGCTCAACTGGGGAAGAGTTGGATGAATTAATGGAAAGATATACTGTTGGTTCAAATTTAGTAGGATATTAAGAAAAAATATTGTAACGAGGATGGTGTATCAATAGAGACTAGTATGAAGTAAGCTAGCACTCATTCATAAATTATAATTGAGTTTTCTGGAGATTTTGTAGATTTTTGGTACATTGTCATCAATTATTATTGTTCTATATTTTAATGTAAATGTAATTCTTTGGTATTTTCTCTCAATGCTTCGTGGAGAACAAGAGATTTCTTCAGAGACACTAAAATTTCTATCATGAAAATGCAGTTGTGGCAAGGAGGCACCCGAGTGTTATGTGCATCCCTACATACAAAGGAGATTATTGAAACTTCAAAAGGGTTTGGTCCTTTCAAAAGGAGACCAAAGAACATACTTCACAGGTATATTTTGTATTTCTTTCTCATGTTATTTCATTTTTTTAACAATATCATGTTTTCTTACGGAATTTTTCTATCTCGGCTTTTCTGAAGTAGAACAACCAAGAGATGGAGTAACCAAAAAAAATCTCATTTGTGGAATACCAGATGCGAAGAAAGAAATTGTTGCTTCTTATATCTTGTCCAATATTGAAATGATCTCAAAAGATTCTCAATGGAAGCATCTTTCTGAGGCAGGGAATACAGATGTTTTAGATATGGCATGAGAAGATGAATTAGAAGGAGAAATTATATTCTTGCATAACAACCTAAATCAAAATGCAAGGGAAAATCACTCTCATTCTGGTTGGATCCTTCACATTCATTCTTTTCTAGATCAATGAATATGTTGATTTAATATCTCTTTTCCTGCCTATTTTGATAACAATATTTCCATGAATATCTTTGGAGAGAATTTAATTCTCAGGGTGATAATGAATTTGTCTTAAGAGTAGCAAGCATTGTGGAAGCAAAGATGTGATGCATTGCTGGTGAACGATTACCTCAATCAGGCAAGAGAAGCTAAGAAGTAGGGTAGGAAAGAGAGGATGCATAAGGAGGCATGAGCTATCTTGGTTGCAACCATGGCAACAACTATAGCTTCTCCTAGGATTAGTTCATCCACGAAGGATGTACTTGGAGAAGTAATTGAAGAGCACGGTCTGCGTCAAGTTAGCATTCCTAGCAATTGTTCAGACTTGGATGATTGGAATACTGTGAAACCTGCTTTTTCTGGCATATTTTCTACATCGCAACCAATGAAAGTATCACTGCAGAAACATATGGAAGGGAAAATTATTGTTGGACGCCCTAGATATTCATCACAGACAATTTTGCGGCTAAAGAGACAATATCTCCACCCCTTGTTACAAAAGTTCCTTCAGAAAAGGCATTTTTATTGTTGTCAAGTGCAATCTAGCTCAACAAGAGAAGAATCTATTTTATGCAATATTTGTAGATTGCTAGAATCTACTCGCTCAAACAAGATTTGTGTTTACAATTACTGTACGTTAATATAGATATTCCTTTCTCTATTTTATTTTTATCTCTCTATTTACTGTGGTATTTTTACAATGGATTATACTAGGAATCCCAAGATTTTTTTCATTCTATGGTATTTGTGCAAGATTTTTTTCATTCTAAAATGGTTTGTAGGAATCCCAAGGAATTTTATTCCATACAAACCTAGAGCCTTTATGTAATCACATGTTAGTTCCTGCATTTAAAGAATGCAATCCAAAATTTTAGTTTTCACATGGATTCTTTTATGACCTTCTTTCCTATCCTCATCATCATTCATTTTTAGATGGATTCATTCATGAGATTCTTAGTTATCCATGTTATTTCTTGCAATGTGCTTATGCCTAGACCCACTCTCATGATTCCCTCATTCCATGCCATCGGTACAAGTGACTTGCATTCTAACCCACCCTCCAGGTTGACTTATTGTGTGTTGGTTCTATTTTGTCAAACTTTTGATTATTTTGAACATTATAGGGTGTTGTCTATTACTAGAGTTAATTCACTAGTCCATCACATCATCAGAAATTTGATATTGTTCCATCCATTTCTCTCGAGTCTCAACATCAAAACACACACAAATGAACTTTGTTTCAATCAGATTATCTAATTCACAATCTGATGTCATTGTGGTCATACCTTATAGCCATGTAGCATAAAATATGTGACATTAGAAATACTATGAAGTTGAATGAGCTTGAATATTTAATAAATAAAATGTTGTTTGAACCAAACGCTTTGGTTTGGCGGACCTTGTTTTCCTCCTGTAGAATCCATGGAAATGTGGATTTAGGGAAACAAGCAAGAAAACATGTTCTCAAGTTGAAACCACAATATTCTCCAGCATATGTGGTTTTGTCCAATATATATGATGCAACTGGAAGCTGGGATTGTCTTACAAATGTGACGAAAAATATGAAAGAGAAAGGATTGAAAAAAGTAACCAAGAGTTAGTTGGATTGAGGTCAAAGGTAGGGTGCATAGTTTCACTACCAAAGACAAAAGGCATCCACAAATGAAAGTGATATATAAGAAGTTGGAGGAATTAACCAAGATGAAGGAGGCAAGGTATGTTCCCAATACAAACTTTGGTTTTCACGATGTACATGATGAGCAGAAAGAATAATTTTTATCCTATCATAGTGATAAACTGGCAATTTCGTTTGGGCTTATTAGTATTCCTAGGATAATTCCTATTCAAATCATCAAGAATCTTTTCACTCGTGGTGATTGTCATACTACTTCCAAACTCATTTCTAAAACTGCAAGGTGAGAACTTATTTTGAGGGATTCCAATTGGAATCATCATTTCAAGGATGGAATGTGTTCTTGTGGGGATTTTTGGTGATATTAAAACAAGAGACAATTTTATGTATGTGATTCCCTCTAACAAGGAAAATCTATTTATTCTTAATCTCTAGCCTCTTGCATCGACAATGTATACTCCGAGCATTGGAAGATGATCAACAGTAAATTAAAAAAATTTGATCCTTAACCTTCCTAGATTTAGGATCAAAGACCAACCAGTCTTTCTGAGAAAATGCGGGTAATGTAAAATTGTATTTTCTTGGTAGTGCCAACCTTGTTGTTGGCAAGCACTATTGTCATCTATTTTCATGCCCCACGTTTCTCTTTTATTTCTAGTATATTGTTACCTAGAGTCGGAGGACACAATTACCATTACAAAAGATAATTTTTTCCAAATTTTTTCTTTGCTTATGTTTATCAAACACAAAAGAAAAGAGCAACAAGATTTGTTGTATCTACATACAATCTTAGGGAAGGTATTTTGATTTTGCAAGATTGGATACCTACATGAATAAAGATCACAAAATGGTGCTAGATGTTGATGGGATGCAGGAAGTGGATTGAGTGTTAGATGTAGCCTTTCACATCCTTGTAAGATCACCGGGCTAGTCCAAGAATTTGTCCACTAGAAAGAGCTCCTAAAAGTTGACCACTTTTACTATGTACAAAACATGCATTGGTATATAGACCATTTCAGTCGTTGGAATGAGTGATGCAACACCAGTTTAAAGGTAACTTTAAATCTCCACCTCATTATTTAAGTATTAGATATTCTTTGGAAAAAAAATCTAAGTATTATTACCTCTAATAAAGGTGTTGGAGAATTGACATTCAGCCACGAAAACTTCACTTGTAAAAGATTTTCATTATTTATCATATGTAAGTTGTTCATATGATATCAAATTTTAGGATATGTATTGTAATATACCCAAATTTCAACTTTGCAAATGGCTCGGATTTAACACATTCATTGATTCAACAATTTATGGAGGGTACTAATTTTATTTCAAACATTTTTGCAAAAGGAGAAAGAGTAGTTGTTAGAAAGGAAAAAAAGGTTTCGTTTTGGCCAAGATGAATCCCCTACTTGGTTGAATCATAAATGGAAGTTTATGAATCTTGGGGAGATTATTTCTTATTTGGGCAAGTCCTTCAGTAAATAGTTTTTCAGCTATTGATTATTGGACATGGATAATAACCAAGTTTTAAGAAATAAAAATTCAACCTCGGAGTAATATTGACCTACTTCCTCACTTACCTAGTTACAAATGGTTATGGCCCACAAAGGTTAGATGACAAAATCAGGTTTATAGACTCCTTGGTTGATCTCCGAGACAGATATGCAGGTTTGCCTTGGATCATAGGAGGGGACTTCAACATGATTAGATCTCTCTTGGAGAAAAGAGGAGGTACAAGAGCTCTAAATAAAGATTCCTCAGCCTTCCAAATATTTTCAGAAAACATGAAGCTTGTTGATATTGAGACAAACAATGGCCTCTGCACATGGAACAATAAAAGAGAAGGGGATTCCCAGGTAGCCTCCAAGTTAGACAGATTCATGATCTATGAGAATCTCATGCTTCTAGAAAAGGAAATTATAGCAGGAATTCTTCCTTTTGGAGGCTCAAATCACTAGCCAGTTCAAATGGAGATCAAGGGCATAGGCACCCCAAGAAATAGACCTTTCAGATTTGAAACTATCTGACTTTCTCACCCAGAGTTCTTCAACAACATAGAAAATTGGTGGACGGAGGATTTGCAAACTCAGGGAACTCCAATGTTCCTATTGCACAAAAGATTAAAACACATCAAGCTGAAGCTAAAAGCCTGGAACAAGAATGAATTTGGTAATATTTTTGCAGGAAAGAAAGCTACGGAAGATAAAATTCTTGAGCTCAACCAAGCTTTGATCAAGGAAGGCTTTGACAAGAGAAAAAATGATCAAGTTGAGAAATGTCATCAGGAATGGGAAAAATTGTGCAAACAAGAGGAAATTTTTTGGAAACAAAAATCAAGAGTTCAATGGCTAAAAGAAGGAGAGCATAACACTAAATTTTTCCATAGATCAACCATAGAAAATAGGACTCACAACAGGATTTCTTCAATCAAGGATGAGGATGGGCAGATTCATCAACCCCATGAGGAGATAGAAGCAGTGTTAGTTAAGCACTTCCAAGATATTGCCCAGGAAAACACTTCAGTAAGGGATCCTTTCATCAAAGAACTCACTAAACATATCCCTAAGTTGGAGTCCAGAGAGGATAATTGCAATCTCAACATACTAGTATCTAAAAAAGAGGTCAGTGAAGTCCTCAAGGAAATGCAAAATGGAAAGGCTCCAGGTCCGGATGGATTCAATGTTTATTTCTTCAAAGCTTGTTGGAACATTGAAAAAATGGATATTTTAAGGGTTGTGGAAGATTCCAGGCGGAACAGAACTATTCTGAAAGCTCCCTAATTCCAAAACAGGATAATGCTCAAACGCTAGAGAGATATAGACCCATCGCTTTATGCAATGTAGTTTACAAGATAATTTCCAAGGTTGTTTCCAACAGACTCAAACCTTTGCTGCCTACGCTGGTTTCAGGGGAACAATCAGGTTATGTGGAAGGCAGACAAATTCTTGATAACATCATTCAAGCTCACGAGGTGGTCCACTTGTTAACTAGTAAAAAGAAAGCAGGTATGATCATGCAATTGGATATTACCAAAGCATATGACAAAGTGAACTAGACATTTATCAAGAAAGTGCTTATTGCATTAGGTTTTGATCATAACTGGGTAAGATAGGTCATGGCCCTGGTGACTTCCTCCAGCTTTTCAATTTTAGTTAACAGCACTCCCTTGGAAATTTTTCTTCCTTTTAGAGGACTCAGACAGGGAGATCCGCTCTCTCCCTTTCTCTTCATCCTCATGATGGAAGGGCTAGGGCAGTCCATTAAGCATGCAAGAGTTACAGGAAAAATTAAAGGACTCCCACTGGTGGAGAATGGGCAACTTATGACTCATCAATAGTTTTTAAATGATGCCATGTTACTAGGAATCCCCACAATCAAGGAAGCGCTAGCTTACAAACAAATTTTGAATGAATTTGCTATGGCATCAGGTATGGAAGTCAATCTTTCCAAATCAAAAATATTTTTCTTTAACACCCATATCGGCATTCAGAGAAATGTCTCCATAATTCTAGGCTTTCAAAGAGATTCTCTCCCCTCTAAGTATTTGGGAGTTCCTCTCACTGCTAAATCTCTGCACAAGAACATATGGGAACCATTAATCATTAAGATGCAAGATAAAGTCAGGAAGTGGGCAATCAGATCCTTAAATCTGGCTGGTAGACTAGTTCTCACAAAAGCAGTGCTCCAAGCTATCCCAGTATTTTTGCTATCAGCTCTCCCAGCTCCAAAAAAAGTCTTACAGCAATTTAGAAATATCCAAAGAGATTTTATTTGGGGCAAAGAGGAAACTAGGAAAAAAATGGGCCTTAGTCTCTTGGGAGAAGATCTGTAAACCCAAGAACTAAGGAGGCCTAGGACTGGACGATCTAGAGATTCTGAGCAAGGTTCTTGGGGTCAAACTCTGGTGGCGATGGGCTAAGGATCCTAAAGCTCAATGGGAAAGCATCTGGAAGGAAAAATATGCCAGTGGTTGGCTTTCTTTTGATATCATAAGAATGTCTGGAAACATGAAGGGCTCTCCCATATGGAACAAGGCCTAGGAGAACAGAGGGGTGGTTCAAAAAAACAGCTTCTGCGAAATAAGAGATGGAGATCTGGCATTATTCTGGGAGGAAAAATGGCAACAAGAACCAACTCTATTGAAAGAGGAATTTTTGGGCCTCAAGCACGAGACAGACAACCAAGGATTAGTGAAAGTTAAGGACTTTTGGGAGCATTCTCACAACACAGGAAAATGGAGAACATGGAGAAAAATAGATGGAAGAGAGGACAGAACAATCAACAATAGAGCAGAGACCCTTAAAAGGATTTTGGATTAGAGGATGATTTTAGTCACTGAAGGGTAGGATCAACTAAGATGGGGTAACAACAAATAGGGAATTTTTAATATAAAGGAAGCAAAAGGTATTCTCCTTGAACTAGATTCCCATGGTCCGGACAGAACTTGGCAGAAGCTATGGAGGCATAAAGACTGGATGAAGATCAAACTCTTTATGTGGCTAGTTCACCACCGGAAAATCTTAACCTGGGATAATATTAGGAAGAGGGGTATGCTGGGACCCTCCAGATGCTAGCTCTGTGAGGCTCAAGAGGATAATATGGAACATCTTTTCAACAGTTGCACTTTCACCTCCAAATTATGGGATATTTTTGCCACCATCTTCAAGCAGTCTGATAGAGACAAAGAGAGCATTACTAACACCCTAAACAATTGGAGGAATAAATTTTCGGATCATGAAGTTCATAACTCTGCCTGGGCTCTTTTGCCAAGCTTCATCATATGGAATGTGTGGAAAGAAAGAAACAAAAGAATCTTCAAAGAAGAGAATAACTCCTCTCTTCGGCTGTGGGAACAAATCTTGAAACAGTTAAAGGAGACTATTAGCACCATAGTAAGGGATCTCCCTAAAAATCCTCCCTCATAAGTAGAGCTCACAATTCTAAGGAAGTTAGGCATGCAAGGGCTCATTCCAAAAGGTCTAGACAGGAAAATAATATGAGGGAAATGGATAAAGATTTCTAGAATCCTCCCCCAAAAGTTTTTTTGAAGTATAATATCGATGGTGCTTCAAAAGGTAACCCAGGAATGGGAGGCTTTGGAGGAGTTCTTCGGGATGAAACAGGTAGCATCATCTGCCTCTTCCATGGTCATTTAGGAAAAGCCACCAACAACATCGCGGAATTAATGGCTTTGGAGCAATGCTTAGAATTTCTGAAACAGGACAACCACCAAAATGTGATAATAGAAGCTGATTCAGAGCTTGTCATCAATGCGGCCAAGAGAATTAGTCATGGAACAAGGCCAGAAAAAGTTATTAAACACTGGAGGTTAATTCGGGTTCTCCATAAAATTCAAGAACATCTTCAGAGACTACGCACTCTTAGATTCTTCCATGTACGTAGGAAGGCCAACAAATTGGCGAACATTCTTGCCAACCAAGGGGTCAAATACAAGGATAGTAGAATCACGATGGATTGGCTTGCAATGTCGCAGAGCAACCTAAGAGAAATTTTCCATAACAAGGCAGAAGAGCACAAAGAGGTGTATAAAAACAAAGTTAAGGAAACCAATTCATAATGAGAAAAATACCGCAAGATTCACAAGTGTGGTCAGATAGGTCTACGGAGGTAAACTGGCCAGGGACGATCCTTGCTGCCATGGTTATCACAACCCCAGAAATCACCGAGGTCTGGCGCATGGTTTTCTTAGCCAGGAGAGAGGTTGAAGGCAATAACGGGCAGCATACATTTTGGTGGCACCATTTCAAACTTTTTCAGTGGTGGGAAACGAAACCACATCCCAAGTGGTTTCGAAGCGATCGCACTACTTTCAAGTTGAAGGGGGTTTTAAGAATTTGGCAGCGATGCCATACAACACTTGACACATGGATGAGGGTTGGGTCTGAAAACCACCCTCATCGCACATTAAATCTCGATCACTTCTACCGTGCGATTTGCATCGCCGATGTCCATTTTTGCAAGGCCAATCAACGCGCTGGATCATGCATGCAGTTTGGTGGGGTCTGGGGGTTAATCTTCTTGCTTCTACCCATGACAATTCTTATCTCCGATGGAAGATTAAAGGTGAAGATTGGACGGCAGCGATCAAGAGGCAGGTCATATTTTTGTTGGCGCGACTATAGGTGGGGAGGGTTCATTAGCCCCGTGACTCCTGTTTCTTTATTTGGGTTGTACTTAAAAGGGTTGGGAGGGTACTTTTTGGGGTTTGAGGTCCTAAATTCAGTCGGGTATTCTCCTTTTTGGCCTTAATCCACAAAATTTGGTGGAATGTGTATATAATGTAAATTTTGTTTAATTTAATGAAATAGAAGGCACAACTCTTGCTTTAGCAAAAAAAAAAAATATTGACCTACTTCCTTCCAAGAAGATTGCAATTGTTGATAAATTTCTAGCAGTGGGTCACATTGGTTTCTGAGTCTTTTTTTCTTCTCAAGTAGCCTATAAAATGTTGGAACAGGTACTCCAAAACTTTTATTAGGCAAGAAAGGTGGGTTAAAAAGGATTGATATGGTGTCGTTGAGTTTTTTTAATTTCACTTTACCAAGTGATCAAGGGGTAGAGGACATCCCCAACATTAGTAAACACATAATTTCCTTTGTTCCTTTGGATTTGTGTAACATCTCTATGAAATTTCAATTTTTTTAGGATCATGTCATACGCTGATATACTTTGTGCATGTAAAGATTTCCAATGTTCTGTGAAATTTACATTAGTGTAACTTTCTGCTTAATTTAACCTCCTTGTTATATGCTTTAGAAGATATATAGAAACTCAAATTTCAATTGTATTTCATTTTCCATATATTTCCCTTGCTTATTGGCTTCCACATTCCCAGTGATATCGGTATTCCTTTGCATCTCTCAGTGCAATTGCTAGTTTTAAAATGAATCTCTATATATGAAATTTCAAGGACTACCATCATTCTCACATAATTCTTTAAAGGTTGTTAGCTCAAAGGAAGAGCACCTTCTTTATAAGAAGGAGTTTGGTGATTTGATTCCACTGTGTCCTAATATAAATTAATCAATGATATTTTAGTTTATTTTTAATTAAATACTTTTAATATTGGTTTATTTCAATGGTGAGATATTTTTCTAGATTCATTATTTTATATTGTTTCTAAAGAGACAAAAGTGATGTTGCATAATCTTTGAATGTAATTTTTTATTGTCTCTAAAAAGACAATAGTTAAAATCAAAGACATTTCCTCTTTAAAGACAATATGTTTTCAATCCCAACTATTGTCTTTAGAGAGACAAAAATGAAATTGTCTCTAGAGAGTCAAAAATGCTTGTGTTATATATTGTCTTTATAGAGACAATATTTTAAGACAATTTAATTTGAGACACCCTCTTAAAGACAATACACAAGTTTTCTTTTGTCTCAAGTTAAGACAATTTACCCAAAAATGTCTTAAATATTGTCTTAAAACTCCCCTTTGTGTTGTAGTGTATAATGATCATAAAAATGTTTGTATACAATGTAATTTGCATGTTTAACAAGTAAGTGAAGGATAAAACCATATTAGGATATATCCTTGTGTCACACTGATAATACCTCAAGGTAAAAAGTGCATAAATTGAATGTGAGAGGCCATATCACACCAATAATACCTTAAGGTAAAAAGAGCAAGAATTAAAGGAAAAATAGAGAGATTAAAAAAAAACCTCTGAGGAAAAACAAAAAACCTATAAAAAAACCTATGACGAAAAACAAAAAAACTTAAGCAATTCATTGCTCCATAGTGGTTTGAGCTCTTCAGTTGAAATGCAAGAACATTTCCTTCCGTTGAAATGCAAGAGCACTTCCTTACAAAGTTGAAGAAACAACTCTCCAAAAGAGAATGTGAAAGTTATTTCTCATTCTTTTCACTGTGTATCTTAAAGTTTACATCTTAAACCAAAAACCTCAAGGACATTAAGGATGTTATTGCTTTTCAATATTGTAATTTATTTTACTTTTAGAATTTTATGAATTCCTCACAAGGTTGGAAAAACGACTCTCGAAAAAGAGTGTGAGAGTTTTGGGTCAGACCATTCTTTTTTAATGTGTATCTCAAAGTTTACATCTTAAACCAAAAAATCTCAAAGAAATAAGGATGTTATTGTTTTTCAATATTGTAATTTATTTTTCTTTTAGAATTTTATGGTTTTTATCTTCTTATGATTTAAATTCATATTTAGATTTCTGAACGACTCCCTCGAAAAGAGTGTGAGAGTTCTTGCTCGGACCATTATTGTTTAATGTGTAAGCTTACATATTAAACCAAAAAAAACTCAAGGACATAAGGTGGTTATTGTTTTTCAATATTATAATTTATTTTGTTTTTAGAATTTTACTATTTTTATCTTTTATAATATTTACAATAATATTTGGATTTATTAATGACTCTCTCAAAGAGAGTGTGAGAGTTCTTTTTCTCCTTGGGTGTGTATCGCTAATTCTACATCTTAAAACTTTAATGAATGTCTTAAAGAGATTGTGAGATTTCATTTTCTCCTTGGGTGTGTATCTTGAATTCCGCCTCTTAAACCATAAAATCTTAAAGAAAAAACGATGTTATGGCTTTTCAATATTTTAATTTATTTTGTTTTTAGAATTTTAGGGGTTTTTTTGCCTTTTGTAATTTGGAATCACAATTGGATTTAGTTAATTTAATGGTTTATAAGGTTGCAATTTACTTATAATAAATGAAAAGGTTGGTCATTTTTATATAAAATATTTTCAAACAATTAGGCATTCATTCATGGTAATGAAATGTAGATATAGGTTTTCTATTTTCAATATTAATTCTAATTTGTCTTTGAAATCTATGTATTAGTTTTGTTATTTTGATATTTCAATGAATTGCATGTTTTATTTTTGAACTATTTAGGAGAAATTTAGGTTGCTGACAATTCTTAGAATAGTTATTTCCCCATAAAGTTACTTCCATTCTCCAACCTCTTCCTGTGATATTTGAGCTAGATACCTAATAAGAACTTAAATCCACACAACCAACTAGTTTACTTTTTATGAGCTTAATCTTGATTCTATCACTCTTAAATTCATCACCATTTTTACAACACTACAAATGAAAAATTTTAATGTGTCAAATATACATGAAATTTAGTAAAAGTAGCGCATCCATATAAATTAAATTGCTAGTAAATGCGGATAGCCATCATGATACATCTCACATTGAGAAGACTTAAAAAAACACATTAGATTGTTTTAAACATATTATTATAAATAGCATCGAGGGTCAGCTCAATTGGTCGATTTTATAAAGCTAAAGCACCTCCCTAATGGGAGGTCACGGGATCAATTCCCCTCAGCACTTTCTCGATTAGGCTCTCCATCATCATACATCTCTCATTGAGAACATTTAAAATATATATATTACATTTTTTTAAACATATTATTATGAATAACCTCGAGGGTTAGCTCAATTGGTCAAGTTTCTAAAGCTAAAGAACCTCCTAAATGGGAGGTAACAGGATCAATTCTCCTCAACACTTTCTGGATTAGGTTCTGTCCCATGGAAAGTGATCCATTTGGCTGGATTCCATGCTTCACAATGGGAAACATGGAAGACTAACAATTTTATCCCCTTACATTATTAGTAACTTTTAATATAAAACATTGAACATGGTTTCTAAATTGCATACTCACTATTTTTAATCTTCTTGAAGATTGGAATACTTTTCCTTTTTATTATGGACTTTACATTGTAGGCTAATGATCATAAGATGTCTATACCTTCTTAGTGTGAGTATGTTTAGGTATTCCATTGCTTTAAACACCTTCCCATATCTCTTGTCTTACAAAAATATAATTAACCAAAATCACAATGATACAAATAACATTACTAAGGACAATTCAAGCTCTTCAACTCTAATTTTAATCTATGTCAAATTCAAATTACTTATGGCTCAATTCTTCTCGACTAGCAAAATAAAATGCACTAAAAGGGTAGATTAAGAAGCGAAGAGGAATAATTTTGAAGTCTTTGAGACTCTCGCAAAGAAAAATGCCTCAAGAACTTACCAATCACGATCAACTACTAAAAAAAATAATAAGGAAAGAAGCAAGAGCACACTCTCTGTTGAAGCCCAAAATTGTCTCTTTTTGACAACCTTCTTACACTCCATCTCATTTTTTACTCTAATAACTCTAATTGAGCATTAGTTTACAAGGTTCATGGAAATAGTAAGTACTTAAACGTGCTTTATTTCATAAGTTTCATTATTCTTTATTATTTAATTCAATATTTGTATAAGCTACTGAATTGCACCAATTCTGCAACTAATGACTGATTCCGCAACATAATTGAAGGTTTAATGGGTTCTGAAACTCTAGTCGAGGAACAAGACATATGGGAAAGTGGATAATAGCTGGAATAATGATATTTACATATCTTCATGACCTATATCGATGATGAGAACACCGCATAAGCCCAGTCAATGTGGAAGTCAACCAGCGAAGAAGGAGCTGAAGGCAAACCATGCAAGCGAGAAAATTAATGGAAGCATATATTTAGCCTCGTGATTTTCTTCTCCAATAGAAAATCGTGAAGGAATCATGAGATATTATATTCTTATGTTATTTTTAATCTCTATCGAATAGGACAGGATCGTAAATCTCTAAAACAGTTACTGATAAAGGCTATAAATTTACCTCTCTGCATGATAAACATAGACGTGAATATTATTGTTTTTGAAACTTTGTTTTCATTTATAAAGGTGAGTTTGATCATTTTGCTGAGCAATTGTGTTGATGTGTATTTAGTTTATGAGTAATTGTGTGTACCTACAACTCAAAAGAGTCCCCCCTGGAGCTGTAAGGTCTTATTTATTTTTAGACAACATTAAGTTTTGCATTTTAAATTATTTAGAAATATTTTATCTAACCTTTAAGTTTCGATTGTTAATGAATGATTTTGACAGTGATAACATAGTTCACAACAGAGTATGTTTTGTTTAATCATTTTGTTGTAGGATGAATGAGTGAAGTTGAGATCTCTTATGTGCATGAAAAATTGTATGTCAGAGTGTCAATTGATTTACATTACATTTGGGTGAAGAATAAATAAATTTCTTAATGTGATTATAGAGTTAATTTATCTTTTTTTTCATAGTGATTTAGATTTAATTTCATTTTTAGTTAAGCAGGTGTGATATTTATTTTTGAAATTCCAATCTTTCTTTCAAGGAAGTGTGATAATTGTAGTTTTATATTTATTTCCAGCAAGAGTAATAATTCTAGTTTTATATTTCTTTTAAAACTTCAAAAGCTCTCTTGCTAAAATCTATCAGAGATGAGTGGATAGATCTTCTCAATTTGATGGGTAAAGGAGATATTTCTTAGTTATGATTTAGAGATATTTGTGATTTATGGATACACATTTCAAGAGGAAAGGCAACAACGGGGAAAAATCTAGGAGATCCTATTATGTCTAGGATTAATAATTCTGCAATTGGGACAATAAGTAGGGGTGAAATAGGAAATTTTCTTAACAATTTCAAAATAGATATTTTTGGGAGTCTTACTGAACAAATAAATACGCTTAAAATACAAAACAAGAAAAAGGTTGAATATGTTGCATTATTTGTCTTTTGTCCAAAATGTAGAATGAAGCATGCACTGAGAGAATGCTCTCTTGACTTAAAAAGTGTAGAAACATGTGTTATATTTGCATAAAATCATGATACAAAGGAATTACCTTCAATATTGGGTCTTAAAGTTGTCTATCAATAGGAATTAATGCCAAATCAAGTAGAAACTCTTTGTTTTGTTGCTAACATAGCATGGAAAAATCCACAATCAAATATGACTCAACGTTTCAACACCGAAACATATGCATAACCACCACAAAGTAATTGGACTACACCCATGCCTTGGAAACCGTGGCCTCAACCTTGGGCAAAAGGATGAAAAAATACTTATGGCAAGTATCCTCAATATCCTCAATTTCAACAACCTTACCTTGTTTTTCCACCACAATATTTTCCTCAACATATTCAACCCTTTCAATCTCAAAATCCAAACCCACAACTTTCATTACCATTTCCACAAAAGCCAAATCAATTGTCTGCTCAACCACTTCCAAATCCAAATAATAAAAACTCACAACATGTTTATAACATAGAAGGGCATAATTTCCAAACTTACATGATAACTCCATTAGATCTAAACAATGTCCAACTTAGGTCTGGTAGAGTATTGGAAAAGAAGTCACCATCTGTTGTTATCCAGGAACCTTAGAAGGATGACCTCTCTAAGAAAGAGACATATCTTCATCAAGACCAAAATCATCAAAAACAAGCCACCCCTATAAATTCTGATGATACTCCAATAAAATCAACTCCCATTATAGAACACCCCTCAGTTTCTATTCAAGATCCACCTTTTCCTGAAAGATTGAAAATTAACAAAGGGGTAGAAAAATAGATTGTGTTGTTTGATTATGATATGATAGATGAACTGAAGAATGTTTATATGAAAATTCCTTTGTTACAAACTATCAAAGAAATACCAATATTTGCAAAGATAATCAGGGAGTTAAGTATTAAAAAACTAGGAAGAAAAAAAAAGTTAAAAGAATCCATTTAGTTGGGAAAATTGCAGATATCATGACGAGAAAAAAAACAGTTCATAAATATCTAGATAGGGGAAGTCCCATTATGAAAACAGACATTAATGGAATGTGTATTCCAAATACATTTATCGATTTGGGAGTAGCCTTAAATATCATGAGTAAAGAAATTATGAATCAATTGAAACTTCCTAATCTTCAATATACACCTAGAATATTGCAATTAGTAGATATATCTGTTATAAAATTTTACAATGTGTTAGAAGATGTATCTGTATCCTTAGATTCTTTGGAATATCCTATTGACTTCATGATCTTGACACCCAAGAATAATCTAGCACGATGCCCATTGATTCTAGGTAGACCACGGTTAGCTACAGTGGATTTTTTTAAACATTGTAGATCTTGTGATATGTTTATCTCAAATGGAAGTTCGAGAAAAATAATCACATTATATCCTCCTGCAAAAACAAAAATATAAGTAGAAAATGAAGCATGGATAGATGATGATAATGAAAACTTTGATATGTGACCAATTTTTTCTACTTCACAAATAGATGAAGAAGATCAGATTTTAAATTTGATGGAAAATAATGAATTTTCCTCATACTGTGAACGAAATCAAAATTTTCAAGAATAACGTAATATTGAATATCTATCATATCATAAAATGGTTTTTACATTCTATGGAGAAATTTGGCAATTCTTTAATAGAAATGTTTCCAGAGAAAACTTTGAATATTAATGATAATCTCGAAGAATCTCAAAAGAAGGAATTAATGAGGATGTTACAAGAACATTCCTCTCTTGATGCATGGGAATACATTGATATGAAAGGAATTGGTCCTAATACTTGTATGCATCATATTTATATTGAATAAAGTGCCAAACCAATTTGACAACCCCAGATGAGGATGAATCCAAACCTAAGCGAAATTGTTAATGAAGAACTACAGAAATTGTTAAATGTGAATTTCATTTATCCAATATTAGACAACCAGTGGGATCACCATTGGTAATTGTTCTGAAAAAATGGAAAATGGAGATTATGCATTGATTATAGGAAATTGAATAAATCTACTTGAAAAGATCATTTTACACTTCCTTTTATAGATCAAGTCCTTGATACATTGGTAGGGAAAAAGTATTTTTCATTCTTGAATGGTTTTAGTTGATATAACCAAATCCAAGTAGCTCTAGAATATCAAGATAAAACAACATTTACCTGTCCATGGGGAACCTATGCTTATCAAGTACTTCCTTTTGGGTTTTGTAATGTACCTGCAACATTCTAAGGGGCATTTTTAGGCATTTTTTCTGATCTAATTCATGATCATGTGGAATTTTATATGGATGATTTTGCTGTCTATGGAAATTCTTTTGAAGAAGCTCTTACAAATTTGTAAAAAGTTCTTATTATGTGTAAAGAAGCAAATCTCTAACTAAGCCATGAAAAATGTTTTATGATGTTCACTGAGGGAATTGTTTTATGCCACCCTATTTCAGGAAATGGAATCAAAGTGGATGCATCTAAGGTAGAAGTGATTTCTAAATTATTAGTTCCTACTTATCAAAGAGATGTTAGAAGTTTTATTAGTTTTACTGGATATTATAGAATATTTATAGGAAACTTTACAAAGATTGCCTCTTCACTTTTCAAATTTCTTACAAAATATTGTGAATTCGTCTAGAATTATGACTGCCATAAAGCCTTTGAAACATTGAAAGAAAAGATTTTTGAAGCACCCATTTTAAGAGGACCAAACTGGAAACTACCTTTTCACATTTCAACTGATGCCTCGAATACAACTTTAGGAGTTGTATTAGGAAAGAAAGATTTAACTTTTTATCCATTTACTATACAAGAAAAAATATTACCCCTGCATAGTTGAATTACACTATAACAGAAAAGGATTTTTTAGGTGTTGTACATGCCATCAATAAATTCAAACATTATATCACTAGTTATGAAACCTTCATTCACATAGGTCACTCTTCAATTATATATTTAATGAATAAATAAATTACTAATGGTAGAATTACAAGATGGTTATTGTTATTACAAGAAATCAATATTACTATTTCAGATAGACCTAGAAAGAAAAACACAGTTGTTGATTTTCTATCTAAATTCCAAAATGATAGTAACGATGTTCTTGTAGAAGATAATTTTCGCGATGAATATTGTTTTGCAGTATCTATTAAATATCCTTGATTTTCAAATATTTCAAATTATTTGGCTATAGGGAAGTTACCATCATACTTTTCTTCTCAAGAGAAAAGGAAATTTATTCAAGTTAGTGCATCATATTCATGGATAAATGAAGAATTGTACGAAATAGGGCCTGACTTAATCATTCGAAGATGTGTTAGAGAGGATGAAGTACAAGAGATATTAAAATATTGTCATGATGAACCATGTGGAGGACATTTCGTTGATAAAAGCACTGCTTATAAAGTCCTTCTCTTATGATACTGTTGGCCTTCTCCTTTTAAGGATGCCAAAGATTGATGAGCCTCATCATTGAGTAATTATATGGGCCTTAATTGGACTTAATGCACCTCCTAGCTTAGTCAAACCAACTATTCTCACACATTATTGCATAATTTTTATTATATTTTGTTTATGAGATGAGTTAGAGTTGGATATTTTGCTTTGTGGTCTAATGTGCATATAATGTAGGAATAAATGATACAAGCAAGGAAAAATGTAGGCATAAAGGATAAAAGTGAGGAACTATGGCAAATACCTTGATCAAAACTCGAATGGGACAAGGGAGAGTAAATCCTCCTCATTTACTACCCCTCCATTTGAATATTCCTCCATCATCTCGGAGTGCAAACAACCATCAATTTGAAGACTAGAAGACAACCGAGCAAGTGAAAATGACAGAAACCAGTTTTTCTTGAGTTGGAAGCCAAGCCTCCCTAATTTGAAGGAATTCATTAGAGAGTTCAGATGTATAAATATAGAGGCTTAGGACCTCAGTAGGATTCATATTTTTATTGTAAAACCCTTCTTTATCTCTAAGTTGCAAGACTTGTGACAGTATGTTATGTAATCCATGGTTTTGATAATGAGAATGAGTTTTGTTTTGAGCCATCACTGAGTTAACTCAGAGGGATAAAGATCTTGGGTTAGGGCCCAACCCGAGTAGTCAAAGCTCCTCTTTACTATACATGTATGCTAGCATAGATTCCTGGTTTTCATTGTTCATTTGCTTAAGTAACATAGATTTATGTTTTGTTCATTTGCTTAAGTAGCTTCTTGGTTCTGTTCATTTGCTTAAGTAGATTCATGGTTTTTTGTTTATTTGTTTAAGTAGCTGCATTTTCATTATAGCAGTATAGTGTAGACTATTCATGGTTTTTCTGTTCATTTGCTTCAATAGCTACATTTGTTGTAGTTTACTTCCACTTGTGCCTTCTTTTATTTTACAGGTTAGCTAGGAGAAAAAGATCACCATAAGGTTGTGCACAGGTGTCTCAGCCTCATCTCCTCCCTCTGGGACCATGACTTGAGGAAGAGGCCCTTCAACAACCCCAAAAACACAGGTTTCTAGTTCTCTCATGAGCTATGGAGTTTATCGTTTGATGCAGTTACTCATTCACCCTCACTGGTTTTTTTATCGTTTTCCTTTGAAACCTCCTTTAGCATGTTCTTCATGCATCGCTTCTGTCATCCATCCTCCAGTTAATCTTGTCCATCCATCTCTTGACTTAATCTGTGCGAGAGGATCTCAACTGTTCATCGCTTCGTTACCCTGCCCATCCATCTCTTGGCTTAACCTCCGCGATAAGACCTTAATCGTTCATCCTGTGCGTTCACCCAGTTCATCCATCTAGTTACTTAAGCCTTCGCGATAATATCTTTTCCATTCAATCTGCTTCGTTACTGTGTCCACCTATCTCTTGACTTAATTCTTCGCGATAAGATCTCCACCATCCATATTCTACTCATTGATTAATCCAACAGTCCCTATGCGCTACTTTGTCCTTACGTCCTCCTTTCATTGATTTCAACCTCGGATTGCTCTTCCATTTGAAAACCAATTTAGCTTAAGTTTCTTTGCTTACACCTTAGTATAGTTTGATGCTATTTACCTCTACAACTTAGATAGCAGCATTAGGTTAGTGTTGATTTAACAATTATGTTAGCATAGATGTTTAGATGGTTAGTTAGGTTATGGTGTAGTTTAGCATTACATGTTGTTTTCTTCATTATTGTAGTAGAGTAGCTCTGTCTTAGAATATATTTTCTCTTCTTCCATCAAAGAATTAAGCTTCTTCTGACCCTATAGAAGTCTGGCTTGGAACCCCTAGGGTCTCTTGCCAGATGAGCAGTGACAACAGGCAATACCTTTTTACTTGTGTCTATAGCACTGTCACCTCCATGTTTGTATGAACCTCGGGTTGATAAGTAAAGCCGGTAACCCTTGGAGTTGCAACATTCTTGTTGCAATACCTAGGCTCATCACTTTTTGGCATCGTTGTTGGGGAGGTGTCTAAGTAGAATGTGATTATTGCTTTCTTCTATTTCTAGTCTCCAATTTTCTTCCATTAGTTTATTTCTGCAAAGGTAATCTAGTTTCTTCCTTTCTTTTAGTTATCATTATTTGCTTTCCTTTTCATTCTACAAGTAGAATTTGAATTCAGCAAGTATTTTTTTCTTGTTAGTAGTTTCTCATTCAATCAACAATTTCCTTTTTGCAGAGTACTTTCCAGCTTAAAAACAAAACAAAAAACAAAAAATCTTACAAAAACCAACCCAAAAACATTTCCTTTCATACCTTGTAGGAATAGGGACAACTCAGCAAAATTCTTGTCAAATACCCTCACTGCATCCAATAGTAAACCTTCTTTCTTCTTTAGTGATGGTGAATTGGAAGACCCTTTAGGTGAGCAACCTTACCTATTTGAGGAACCTACAGGGGAAGAAGAAGAGGAAGAACCCTTTTCTTACTGAACCAATGGCTGAAAACTGAAATGACAGAGGAAATAGAGAGATAATTGAGGGTACCTTCCCCATTAGGGAGACCAATGGAGACATTAAGATGAAGAATATAAGCCCCTCTGCTCTACCTCATTTCAATGGCCTAACCACAAAGGACCCTGACACGTTCCTATTTGATTTTTTGTTATATGTCGAACCTATGACTATACAGATGATGAGCAAAAGTTAAAATTGTTTCCATCTACCCTCAAGGATGTAGCATTGCACTGGTTCATGGGATTACCTGGAGATAGCATCACAAATTGGGCTCAGATGCAACAGGATTTTAACAAAAAATATAGGGACTACTGTAGGTCAAAGGATACTAAAGAACATATTTTCAGGATGACCATAGGTTAGGATGAATCCTTAGAAGACTATGAAGAAAGATTCTAGCTCAATTACAAAAGGGCTAGGTGCACACTTGACCCTGAGTCACTGAAGTTGGTTCTGCTTAGAGGAGTAAGGGAGGATCTTCTGGATACCTTACATATGATAGCAAGAGGAGATATCGACCAATTACCCTATGAGGATATTAAGATTGTCTTTAGAAACCATTATAGGGAAGCTAGGAAAAAGGTAGGGGTAGTCAACCCATTGCAAGTACATCATCCTCCAACTCATCCATCAAGGGTGAAATTGGAAATATGCTGGAAGATTTCAAAAGCGATATGCTGCAAACCCTTGCCTTTCAATTGGACACCATGAACATCAAAAGGAAGCAAGAGGAAGCAGAAAGAGCCCTAGCCATATTTTTTCCTAAATGCACCAGGAGGCATCCTAGGAATGAATGTTCATTGAACTGTATTAAGATTTTCTCATTCTGTGAAGAAAACCACTCCACAAACAAGTGCCCTTCTTTACCTGGACTCAAATCTATATATTAAGGAGCTAAAGGGGTCAGTGAGCAACTTTTCTACATCACCCAAAGGAGACCTCCTGGGCCTAGACCATACCAGCACGGTATGCAATGGTCATTCCATGCATATTACAACCCCAACCAAACCACAACTATACCTTCTTGGGGACCCCCTGCTCATCCTTCCTAGTCTACACTCCCTCCTTGGTCCTATGCATCTCAGTATCATTCCCAACCATCCATCCAGTCATTTCAACCTTATGTTCAGCCATAGCATCAGTGGAATACCCCACACCAGGGGTGGAGGCCCCAATTCAACAATGTTCCAACCCTATTGCCTCCACCACCTACCCAACCACAACTCCTGTACTCTGCTCAACCCAAACAACCCCAGATGCCTGCCTAGCCAAATCCGAACCCAAACAATACGCAGGATCAACAAGTATATAGTGGAGAGAGATCATACCCAGCTTATGCTATAGAAATCCAAGAGATCAATCTAAGATCCAGGAGAATTCTCCCAAAAAACGAACCTCCCTCTCCACATAGGGAGGTTGAGGAAGAAAGAGAGGAAATAAACCTTAAAGTAAATCCACCTTTCCCTAAGAGATTAGCCCAACCACTCCAACCTGCCATAGAAGAAAATGAACTTTTGGGAGAATTGAAAAATATATGTGTAAAGATCCCCCTTCTCCAAGCAATCATAGATGTTCCCATTTACAATAAGTTTATAAAGGAGAAGTGCTTCAAGCATCTAGGAAGAAGAAAAAGGGATTCCCCTACCATTAATGTCATTGGGCAATTGTCTAACTTAATGTTGGGGCAGGTAATATGTCCAAAATATTTGGACCCTGGAAGCCGTGTAGTAAATGTGCACATCAATGGCACCATTGTCCCACACACTCTAATTGATCTTGGGGCTGCCCTTAATGTGATTACCAAGGACACCATGCTCAAGCTCAACCTCCAAGGGTCGTTGAGGAAGACCACAACAATTCTACAACTTGCATACCATTCCACAGTCACCCCTGCGAGAATTGTGGAGGATGTGATGGTCTCCATTGACCCCTAGAAGTACCCTACAGATTTCGTAGCTCTCAAGCCTAAGGCTAAGCTTACTGGTTACCCTCTCATCCTTGGGAGGCCATGGTTGGCCATAGCTGATGCTTACATTAGCTACATTGCTGGGAATATGACCATCAAGAATGGGCATATGTCCAAACAATTAGTCCTATAACCTCCTTCTCAACCTTCTCTAGAGCATGATATACCTTTATGGTTGGAGGAGGAAGAATATGAGGTTTATTCTGCCCAACTTTATGTTTTGGAAGAAACCATAGGAGGAAGACAGCAAGTTGAGGTCGACTTAATTGAACACCTAATCCAAAGTCCAACTCCCAGTTCATTACCATTAGAAGAAGAAGTAAGGGAAACCCAGAACAATCATCCAATTGACTTATGCCTGACCAATTCCAACCCACTACACGTCAAAACCATAGAATTTGGCCCTGAGAAAACTTTGAAAATTAATCCATCTCTTTTTGCTTTAGAAGAGGAAAAGTTATGCAACATGTTGAGATAGAACCTATAAGCCTTCGCTTGGAGTTAGAAGGAAATGAAGGGAGTACACCACTCAATGTGTACTGGCCACATATACATCAAAGAAGGTTGCAAGCCAGTCAGGCAACCACAAAAGAGGATGAATCTAACTCTTAAAGACATAGTTAAAGAAGAACTGCAAAAACTGCTAAATGCAGGATTCATTAACCCTATCTCAAGCAGTGAGTGGGTCTCTCCTTTAGTGTTAGTTCCCAAGAAAAATGGTAAGTGGAGGATTTGTGTTGATTATAGGGAGTTGAACAAAGCCACAAAGAAGGATCATTTTCCCTTACCCTTCATTGACCAAGTGATAAATGGCCTGGCAGGGAAGACGTTTTTTTTTTCCTTCCTAGATGGATTCAGTGGGTACAACCAAATCCAAATCTACCTAGAAGACCAGGATAAGACCACATTCACCTGTCCTTGGGGTACTTTTTCCTATAGGGTCCTTCCTTTTGGCCTATGCAATGCTCCTGCCACTTTCTAGAGAGCAGTCTTGAGTATTTTTGCTTAGTACATGATGCTGTGGAAATTTATATGGATTACTTTACACCTTATGGCTGTGATTTTCAAGAAGCCCTGACTAACCTAGGCAAAGTATTGTACAAATGCATTGCAATGAACCTATCCCTTAGTCCAGAAAAATGTGAATTCTTAATGACTGAACGGACCATGCTAGGTCATTCAATATCTTAGCGAGGACTACAGGTGGACCCAAACAAAATAGAAATCATCCAAAGGGTCCCACCTCCACAAAAGTAGAGATATGTCAGGAGTTTCTTAGTTTAGTTGGATACTACCAAAGGTTCATAAAGGACTTCAGCAAGTTGGCCTCTCCTTTGTTTGGGTTGTTGGCCAAAGATTCTGAGTTTATATGGTCAAAGAGTTGTCAAGAGGCCTTAGACATTCTAAAGAGTAAGTTAACCACTGCACCAATCCTTAGAGGCCCAAACTGGGCCTTCCCTTTTCATATTCATGTTAATGCCTCACACAAAGCCATAGGAGCAGCCTTAGGTCAGGAAGAGGAGAAATTTCCCTATGCCATCTATTTTATTAGTAAGAACCTGTCAAAGGTTGAGCTAAACTATACTATTATCGAAAAGGAAGTCGTGGATGTTGTGCATTAATTAAACAAATTTAGGCATTACATTACAGGATATCAAACATTTGTGCATACTAATCATGCTGCAATCAAATATTTAATGAACAAATGAGATGTGAATGTTAGAATTGTAAGATGGTTGCTTTTATTACAACAGTTTGATCTAACTATTGTTGATAATTCTGGTAAGGAAAATGTTGTTGCAGAATTTCTATCTAGGATGAATCTGCTTGCAGGTAAAGAAGGAATGCTGGATGACCAGTTACCAGATGAGCATTTGTTTTCTATTTTAGTTCTCTCCCCATGGTTTGCCGATATAGAAAACTATTTGGTATCAGCACAGTTCCCACCAAACTTGCCCTCCAAGGAAAAGAGCAAGATAGTCAGGAAAAGCACCCTCTTCACATAGATTGGGGGAAATCTATTCAAACTTGGCCCAATTCAAATCTTGAGAAGGTGTGTAAGGGAAGAGGAAGTCTTTCACATCCTTCTAACTTGTCATGATGGGCCTTGTGGAGGTCACTTTGCACCAAAGAGGACAACATTGAAAGTGTTGCAAGCAAGCTATTATTGGCCAACTCTTCATCAGGATGTGAAAAGTACATTAGTTAGAGTGGTTGGTGCCATAGGATGGGAAAACCTACTCCAAGAGATGAAATGCCCCTACAACCTCAAGTGACTTTCGAGCCATTTGGCAAGTGGGGCATGGACTTCATTGGGCCTATCAACCCTCCTTCAAAGCAAAAACAACACATCATTGTTTGCACTGATTATTTGACTAAGTGAGCTGAAACCAAGGCAACTAAGGCAGCAAAAGAAGAGAAGGTGGCTGAGTTCCTATGGGAGAATGTATTCTGCAAATTTGGGTACCCTAGAGAGCTAGTCACAAACCAAGGCAGCAAGTTTACCTCCAGCGTGATTGAAGAACTACTTAGCCATCACAAAATCAAGCATAGGACCTCCACTCATTATCATCGACATGCTAATGGGAAAGTGGAGGTGACCAACAGGGCACTAGAGAACATCTTAACCAAGGTAGTGAGCAACAACAGGAAGGATTGGGTAGAGAGACTAGTTGAGGCCACCTAGGTCTATAATACAACATGGAAGACCACCACTAGATTTACACCCTATGAGCTAGTCTATGGGAAAAATGCTTTGTTGTCCATTGAGTTTGAATATAACACATTGAGGATGGTAGCCCAACTACATTTGGATTTCAATCATGAACATAAATAAAAAATGTTAAATTTGAATGGCTTGGATGAATTCAGAGTGCTGACCCTCCTACCTACAGAGATAGTTCAGCTTCAAAGGAAGATTTGGCATGACAAATATATTAAGGAGAAGCAATTTCAAGAGGGAGATTGGGCATTGTTATATGATTCTAGGTATAAAGACTTCAAGGGCAAGCTAAGGACAAGATGGCTCGGACCTTATGTGGTGCAAAGATGCCATGATAATGGTTTAGTGCAAGTCAGAACTATAGATGAAGAAGCCATTACATTGCTTGTTATTGGACACTGATTGAAAATGTACAATAGGCCTTTATCAAAACAAGAGTTCATTAAAATGTCAATAAGATAGTGATAATGGTGGAGCAAGTTCCAGCTCCTCCCTCAAAAGGGCACTGAAAAAGAGAAAAAGGAATAACGATTCAGGTGAAAACCTCCATGAGGTGCTTGAGTCCCATCTTTGGGTTGAAAACCTCATGAGGCAGCCCAAGGATGAGAAAAAATGAAAAAGAGAAAGAATATCCCTGGGTGAACCTTCCTTAAAGCGCCCACGACAAATATCTAGGTTGAAAACCTCTCTAAGGCAGCCTAGGTGTCTTTTAAAATCTTATATATATATATAAATTATATATATATATATATATATATATATATATATATAAACATAATTGTTATTTGCAGGTGGGTGAGAAAGACAATCAAAGAAAAATAAAATATCCAAAGGGAACCCTTCCTCACATATATTCATCTCCTCCACTCCTTACCATGCATCCCTCCATCAATTCCATTGTTTCTCACTTCATTACTTCAATTCAGGTGAAGATTGTGTTTTCTACAAGATCCCCTGAATGGTAGATTGGTTAGGTCCCCAAAATTCATACTAGACATGATCTAACCAATCACCTCCACCATTACCATCATCCTTGCATCCACACACACTCCTACTCCCTCTGTCCATTCATTACAGCATCCTCATAGCACTAGCCAGCAACATGATCAGGAAATTCCAAGGGAGACACCAAACATTGCCAAGTGGTAATCTAGGAGCTCCACAGCAGCAACAACAACATCAGATATAGGAGCTCCACAACAGCAACAACAGAATAAGATCTCCAGTCACAGACACCTCCAAAAGGCCAAGAAACCATCAACAGAAAACAAAGGAGGAAGAAGAATGACCATGCAGCAAATAGACAACGCAACACCTCCGATCTTTGACAATTGCAGCATGGCATCAAGACCATAGTTAAGTATCCCACTTAATCACTCATATGCATCATTTGATCAAAATTTGTAAAGGCTAAGAGGTAGTTGGTTTATAAGTGAAAAGGTGGCAAAAAGGAAATTCTTTTTAGAAGGTGAAGAACCCACAGAGGATAAAAATGGAGTAAGGAGGGACAGTTTTCCATACCCATGGAATGAGGTAGGCTACCAACTCATCAAATATATCTCATATGAGGGTAGATACAATGTTGTTTATGGCTACCATTTTAGGATGCTTGAAGAACTAATATTTGGGGTAGAAACACGAGTTCACCAAAGACTTAGCATACCATATTTCTTGATGAAATCACTCATAGACTCCAACAACAAAGTAAATGAAGGGAATTCCCAACAGTTGGCTCACCGTGGGTTGATTAGGATCCTTATTAAGGATTCCCTCCAAAACCTCAGGATCCTTATAAAATGGTTAGTCTTCAAAGACTTACCAACAAAGGATGACGTCAAAACCCTCACCTATGATGTTAGTCCTTCTGTCAGTGAGGAGGCAAAACAAGAAGAAGATGATACAAAGCTAGATGGGAATGAGATGGATGAAGAAGAAACTAATACAAAGGAACATGATGAAGAAGAAGAGAAGGAGGATGGTGCTGAAACAGAAGAGGAAGAAGAAACTAATACAAAGGGACATGATGAAGTAGAAGAGAAGGAGGATGATGTTGAAATAGCAAGAGGAAGAAGGCATTGAAACAAAGGAGAAAGAACAAAAAAAGACCATCTAGTGTAGGATTCCAGCTAAATCCTATGCTCCTTACCTCAGAGAAAAATGGTTGTAATTTCAAATTCAAATATTAGCATAAAGGGGCACCATGCCATTTCAGGACTGCAATCAGTTCATTGATCTTTGTTATCAAATTGCACTAGAGGATATGGCCAAAATTGTTAAGTTTTACTGGCACAACATGGCCCTCATAGACATGAATATTTGGGATCCTAATGCAAAGCTAGGAGATCTACAATTAATGGCTTTGGCATCATCGATGAACCATGAGAAGTCAAGGGCTACAGAGATGAAAAGAATATTGGCGAGAGAGCAAAATGAACCTTTTTTTTATCAGATATGAGTAAACAAATCCGATGGCCCTAATTAGAACCCATAATCTAATTGTAAATGATCCTCAGTTGGCACCTAGATATCTTGTTGCCCAAGAGAAAGCAATTTCACATTTTGAGGATATATTTAGGCTGCTAAGAGATGATAATATACATGCTTGCTAAAGGATATGGAACACACTGCCACACAGCTTGAAGATCAGAGAATTTAACTTCCCTCAAAGGTTGAGAGAGGCACCGAACAGGATACCTATGTATAAGCAATCAACACAAAGGTTGAAGGTCAATTGGATAGGCCTAAAACCAAGTCCACCACTACTCCTAGGGATGCTAGAAGGGAGAAAATAAGAAGTGGAAAAGAGGCAGTGGCAAGAAGTAGAAAGGAAAGCAGGCCTCTATGAACAACAAGAAGAGACCACATTAGAAGAATGGGATGCTAGAGAGGCTACCAAAGCAATGAAGGGCATGGATATTGACTAAGTTGCTCAGAGGATGAGCAACACTTTTAGTAGGGGGTGATGAGGAGCCTCATCATCAAGTAATTATATGGGCCTCAATTGGCCTTAATTCACCTCCTAGCTTAGTTAAACCAACTATTCTCACACCTTATTGCATAATTTTGATTATATTTTGTTTATGAGATGAGTTAGAGTTGGATATTTTGCTTTGTGGTCTAATGTGCATATAATGCAGGAATAAAGGATACAAGCAAGGAAAAATGTAGGCATAAAGGATAAAAGTAAAGAACTATGGCAAAGACCTTCGTCATAACTCAAATGGGACAAGGGAGAGTGATTATAGGAGGTAAATCCTGCTCATTTACTACCTCTCCATTCGAATATTCCTCCATTAGCTTAGAGTGCAAACAACCATCACTTTTAAGACTAGAAGACAACCGAGCAAGTGAAAGGGACAGAAACCAGTTTTTCTTGAGTTGGGAGCCAAGCCTCCTTATTTTGAAGGAAGTCGTTAGATACTTCATATGTATAAATAGAGAGGCTTAGGACCTTAGTAGGATTCAGATTTTTACTGTAAAACCTTGCTTTATCTCTCAGCTACAAGACTTGTAACAATATGTTATGTAATCCATGGTTTTGATAATGAGAATGAGTTTTGTTTTGAGCCAACACTGAGTTAACTTAGAGGGTTGAAGCTCTTGGGTTAGGGCCCAACCCGAGCAACCAAAGCTCTTCTTTACTGTACATGTATGCTAGCATAGAATCCTAGTTTTCATTGTTCATTTGTTCAAGTAGCATAGATTTTTGTTCTGTTCAATTACTTAAGTAGCTTCCTAGTTCTATTCATTTGCTTAAGTAGATTCATGGTTTTTTTTTTATTTGCTTATGTAACTGCATTTTCATTATAGCAGTATAGGGTAGATTATTCATGGTTTTTCTGTTCATTTGCTTCACTAGGTGCATTTGTTGTAGTTTAATTCCATTTGTGCCTTCTTTCAGTTTACAGGTTAGCTAGGAGAAAAAGATCACCATAAGGTTTTGCATAGGTGTCTCGGCCTCATCTACTCCCTCTGAGACCATGACTTGAGGAAGAGACCCTTCAGCAACCCTGAAAACACAGATTTTTGGTTGTCACATGAGCTATGGAGTTTGTCATTTTATGCAGTTACTTGTTTACCCTCACTGGTTTTTCTATCGTTTTCCTTTGAAACCTCTTTCAGCATGTTCTTCATGCATCGCTTCTACCGTCCATCCTCTGATTAATCTTATACGTGCATCTCTTGACTTAATCCACATGAGAAGATCTTAGCCATTCATCGCTTCATTACCATGTCCGTCCATCTCTTGACTTAGCCTCTGCGATAAGACCTCAGTCGTTCATCCTGTGCATTCACCCTGTTCATCCATCTAGTCACTTAAGCCTGCGCAATAAGATCTTCATCGTTCAATCTGCTTCATTACCCTATCCACCCATCTCTTGACTTAATTCTTCGCGATAAGATCTCCACTATCCATCTTCTGCTCGTTGATCAATCCAATGGTCCCTATGCACTACTACGTCCTTACGTCCTGCTTTCATTGATTTCAACCTCTGATTTCTCTTCCACTTGAAAACCAATTTAGCTTAAGTTTCTTTGCTTACATCTTAGTATAGTTTGATGCTCTTTACCTCTGAAACTTAGATAGCAGCATTAGGTTAGTGTTGATTTAGCAATTCTATTAGCATAACTATTTATATAGTTAGTTAGGTTATGGTGTATTTTAGCATTACATGTTATTTTCTTCATTACTGCAGTAGAGTAGCACTCTATTAGAATATATTTTCTCTTCTTCCATCAAAGAATTAAGCTTCTTTTGACCCTATAGAAGTCTGGCTTGGAACCCCTAGGGTCTCTTGCCAGATGAGAAGTGACAACATGCAGTACCTTCACTTTTACTTGTACATATAGCACTGTCACCTCCAAGTTTGTACGAACGCTGGGTTGATAAGTAACGCTAGCAGCCCTACGAGTTGCAGCATTCTTGTTGCGATACCTAGGCTCATTAAAGATCATAGCTAAAGTAGCCTGAGTACAACCTACAAACTGACAAATCCAAAAACCAGTAAGGCAAGATATAAGGTATGTAAATATTAGTTAGATAATAAAGGGGAAAACATTGAATTATGAAATTAAATAGATGAATGACATTGTTATCGCCATTTTCTATAATGATTACCCTCATTATGACATGACTTCGATTCTAACGAAAATATCTATATCTTGTCAAAAAGAGATGAATCAATATGAAACCTTGTTATCATTCAAATTCACTCCTTTCCTTTTGTATACCATCCCACTTACTTCACATACCATCACAATTTATTGCATCATATCCATTCCACTCGGCCCTGTTCGATTACCGAAAATGCCTCACCTATTACCCAAATTTCGTCTCCTTGACCTACTCCATAGCCAAACTCCTTCCATAACCCTGTTAAAAAGATAAATTAGGGATTTAGACTTCTTCAGCATGCGGGTCATTGTATGATCAGAACCAAATGGAGCTAAATTTCTTGGAGGATGCCCACAGGTGAAACAATAATTGTAGCAAGCACAATGGTTAGGATTTGTTGAAAAAATTGATGGGCATGATAAATAATTTACAAAATAATTTGCTAGGGCATATGATGTTATAGAAAGAGAGATTGGAGACATTAAATTGGTTCTGACAGAGTCATTTTTAGCAGAAGCTAACGGATTGTTGAGAATAGGGGAAAGCTTGTTCAAGAACTAGAATATTAAGGAGAAAGAATGGAAAGCATTCCTTAAAAGTCCAAGTATGGATATATCTATCTTTAAGAAGGGAGTTCCAATCATAGCCTTAAAGAATAAATGGAGAAATTTTCTATTGATTATTCAAAAAATCATAACTTGTGAAGGTAGGTTTGGAAACATGTTCTTTTATCATGCTCACCTGATGATGAATTTTCTTGATGGTAATGAAATCAACCTACCATAGTTCCTTCTTCGTAGTATGAGAAAAATGGTTATAAACATTCAAAGGAAAATACATTCCATAGATAATGCTTTGTACCATCATGGGTTAGTGAAAATTTTAATTGAAGCCCATCTGAAAAGAAAAGGGGATAACAGGGAAGGTTTTCATATTAGAAATAATTTCAAAGAAGTTGAAGAAGAATAACCTAGAAAAACAAGAAAGAGTAGAAGAAATTTGCCCTCATACCCTAAGGAAAATTCACCTCCACAAGAAACACAATAAGATCGGTATTCTGATGATGAAACCCCTCTTATAAGTGTCTTGGAAACTCTTAAGCAGAAAAATTTTAGAATAAAAATAGCCAACAATAAAGGAGAAATAGAGAAAGAAAAGGTTAAAAAGCATCCCTGTACTATTGAAAAATAACCATCAACTATAAGAAGAAGTGTAAGGCTTAACAAACCAATACATCCATAGTCTCAAAAATCTCCAAAATTCATCAATTTAGAAGGAGAAGAGGAACCGAGAGTTCCATCACTAGTTGCAAGTTCAGCTAGGAGTGTTGAAGAAAGTTTAACTAGGTTCTGTATTTACAAATCTAATTTTTATCTTTGTACTTATCAAGAAAAAGAAATATTACTTTTGTAAATTATAAGAATGAGTTTCTTTCTCATTTCATAATTCTAGGAAGGTCAAAGAGTCAAAGAGGTCTTCTTGAGCATATATGTAATCTATATGAGTCTACCTAGTGACTAGATTAGCCCTCCAAGACAAGCATAATCCTCATGAAGAAAACAACAAGAAAAACGATGAAAAGAAAAATCATGTTGTCCTCAAAATACATATATAAATTTCATGTCAACTCAAAATGGAGACATAACCACTACATATACCCAACTAGGGTCACCGTAAAATAGCAGAACAAGAAAGTGCAATTTCTCTGAGATGATTTGGTTGGGTACAGTACTGCAATCTGCATGACAGGAGGGTAACAATTTGGACTCATCTGCAACTTTGGGGGAATACAAAGACTCGGATTCTTTGTGACTTCCTGATGGTTACAGGATGGGTATAGGTCTAAGATCCTCATAGTTCAGGTGGGAAAACAATGAGATAATTTTAGATGGATGCCACAGAGGTACATTATCAGCATAGGTGTAATGAATAAGGTCTCGGATCTCTACATCAACGTACAATCATAATCTTGGCATACCTTATGAATATTCCTCACAGTGACACACATTGTCTCAACATAATACTCTATCAGCATACTTGACACAATCATGTTCTTGACATAATAGTCTTTATCATAATACTATCAAAGACAAGGTCATAATGAAGAATGCTATCATGACCTTATTTATATGGTGAAGATCTCTATGAAGATGCAGCAATGATGTTCTTAGTGATGGCAACATTAATGAAGATCTCAGCAGTACAGTGATGATGATCTCAGCAGTGACGAAGAAGAGGATTGGTGTTTTGGTCTTGTAGTGGCTTAGAAGGTAAATTTTCATGGCCTTGGTATTCGTCAATTGGAATATCTATAAGAATAATTTTATGCAGATTTTCCTCTCCAACAAAGAGAGGTTTTGGCCCTAGCAGAAAGCCAAAACCTTGTGTTCTTGTTTCTTTGTTTTTGGTAACTATTTGATGAATATAAGAAGACACACTCTAATAAGAAAAAGTGAAGAATGCGTTATGAAGAAAAATTAAAATACCTCACAAGTAGTTATCATGCTATAAGAATAACATTAACTACACTTTCCCTAGATTCTTCAACAAGGAGAACTCTGGAAATTGATCTTGTCTAGAAATAAATATATGACTACATAGAATCTCTGGAACAGAGAACTACGAGAAAAATTGTTGAATATTCTTCAAAGAGGGAAGAAATTTTGAGTGAAGGAATTCATTTTGATCCTCCAGAAGAACCCCAAATTGTAAACACTCTTAAGTAGGAAATCTATGAATTAGAGGTATTAAATAGACATTTGAAGCAGGAACATGAAACAGTAAAGGTACAAAATGAAATCCACATAACTTAAAATGATAACATCTTGTTATATCTTGGTTTATGGTATGATAAAAATAAAAAATTGAAAGCTAAAAATAAATTTCTTAAGAAAAAGGTCACAAGTTTGCAGAACAGGATGTTGATGAAGAAACCAAGGATGGAAGCAGTCAATATCAGGAAAGAAAAAAGGACTAATTTAGATGTTCATGCCCAGGCCTCTGAAGAAGCTTAGTAATAGAGAAGGATTACAAATTTTAAATTTTTTTGCATGAGGACATTCAGTGTCTTCTCTGTGGGGAATGATGAAGCTCAAAATTGTCTCATTTTGACAACATTCTTACACTCCACCCCCCTTCTTTTTTACTCTAATATCTCTAATTGAGTATAAGTTTACAAGTTTCATGGCAATATCATGTACCTAAACATATTTTATTTCATAAGTTTCATTGTTCTTTATTATTTATCTCGATGTTTGCATAAGCTACTAAATTACACCAATTTTGCAGCTAATGATTGATTCTGCAGCATAGTTGAAGGTTCGATGGGTTCCGAAATTCCAGCTGAGGAACGAGACATATGGGCAGGTGGCTAATAGCTAGCATAACGATATTTACCTATCTTCATGACCTAGATTGATGATGACAACACCACATAAGCCCATTCAATGCGGAAGTCAACCAACAAAGGAGGAGTCGAAGGCGAACCAGGTGAGTGAGAAAATTAATGGAAGTAGATATTTAGCCTCATGATTTGCTTCTCCGATAGAAAATCATGAGGAAATCATGAGATATTATCTTCTTATGTTGTTTTTATTCTCTGTTGAGTAGGATAGGCTCATAAATCCCTAAAACAGTTATTAGTGGAGGTTATAAATCTACCTCTCCGCGTGCTAAACACAAACCTGAATATTATTGTTTTTGAAACTTTGTTTGCATTTATAAAGGCGAGTTTGATCATTCTGTTGAGCAATTTTTTTGATGTGTATTTAGTTTCTGAGTAATCATGTGTACCTACAACTCACATGAGGCCCCCTGGAGCTATAAGGTCTTATTTGTTTTTAGACAACATTAAGTTTTGCATTTTAAATCGCTTTGAATTGTTTTATCTAACCTTTCAATTTCGATTATTAATGAATGTTTTTGACAATGATAACATAGTTCACAACATAGTATGTTTTGTTTAATCATTTTGTTGTGCGATGAATAAGTGAAGTCGAGATCTCTTATGCACATGAAAAATAGTATGATAAAGTGTGGATTTGATTACATTATATTTGAGTGAAGAAGATTTCAATTTCTAATTAGTGTGATTATAGAGTCAATTTCTCAATTTTCTGCGAGAGTGATTTAGATTTAATTTCATTATTTAGATAAGCAAGTGTGATATTTATTTTAAGAAAAGTGTGATATTTATTTATGCAAGTCTGATCTTTCTTTCAAGCAAGTGTGATAATTCTAGTTTTATATTTCTTTTAAGAAAGTGTGATAAACTTAATTTCATTTTTGTTAAGCAATTGTGATAAACTTAGTTTCATTTCTATTACACTGATATCTTAATTTAATCTGATATCTTAATTTAATCTGAGAAAACATTTTCATCTGATATCTTAATTTAATCTATGCACTTCTAATACATACACTGCACATAAACTTTATCACTATACCAGCATTAGTCAATAATTTATGCAGTAATTCAACATCAATTAAACTACTAAACACTCTATATTCATATAATCTCATAGGTACTCTATTATCTATTAATATTACCATAATAATATTTATTACATATTTACTCTATTATCTATTAATATTACCATAATAAAATTTATTACATGTAGAGTGAGGAATGAATGTACTCCTACTTATATTGGTTTTATTTCTATTCTTTATTGTTTTATCTTTAATTTTCCCATTTCAATAATTAGTTCTATGGAAGTTTAAATAGTGCATGTATTGGATAGATGAGTATTGTAAGATCTCCCACCACTGTAATATTATGTATCTATATGTCTTTGTAATAAATTATTGGTGACAAATCCACTCACAAATAGATATTAATTTTTTATAAAAAAAATAAACTCTTTAATTTTTAATATATATATATTTTTCAATTATGGATGATTATGCCCTTCACCAATTTTTTTTTATAAACTTTATAATTTATTTTTCAAATTTTAAATTTTAAATAATATTGTGTATGACTCTGTTTTATAATAAATTATTAGTAACAACTCCAATCACATATATATTATTTTTTATTAAAAACCTAAACACTTTATTTTATTACTGGTAAAAATTCTTATATACGGTTTTTCTTAATTATTAATAATAATCTCCCACGCTATTTTTTTTTAATTTTGATAATTAATTTTACAAATTTCAACTTTATTATTATTTTAAAAATTAACCAATAACAAAATCCAGTTAAAATAAATCAATCAAATTATTTTAAAACAAAATTAATAACATATCATTCTTTATTTATTATTTATTTTGATCAATTTCTTTGTTGAGTGTTTATTTCAATTAATTAAGGAAGCTAGTTATTTAAGAAGATTATTCATTCTATTAATTCCAATAGATCACCGAGATTATTCATTTTATTAATTCCAATAGAGGCTTGGTCATCATTAGATATGGTTGGCTTGGTTGAGTTTTATTGGCCCGACCGTCTTTGAAGCGATAACTCTATTTAAGATTCGTTGGAATAGAATGCTAAAGCCAGTACTTGGTTGAACATATAGAAATAACGTGCGGTATTTAAAAAAATAAATATAGAAATAACTTGCGGTATTTAAAATAAATAAATAAATAAAAATAAATGTGAAATTGGAATAATTTTATTTTTCAATTCTATCATTATTTTGAAAAAATAAGTTTTGAAATTAAGTAATTATGTTAGAAAAGAGGTTTTGGATGAAAGAGAAGTTAGTTTATATTGAGGAGATTGTATATTTTTTCATGTAGGCTAGCATTCAAGAGGGATTTGAACAAGTAATATATTACAAGGAGTGCTTTAACAATGCACTTATTCAGTGTCAATGCAAAGCCTCACGGCCTTATTAAAATGTTATATTATTTAAATTCATTAAAATTATTCAGAATTTAGAGTGAATAGGTAATAATGCATTGTTGTTAAATGGAAAATAAATATATATGGAAGATATATATATATATATATATATATATATATATATATATATATATATGTGGAAGATATATATATATATATATATATATATATAATATATATATATACAATCCAATTGAAAAAATTTCATCTGAATTTTTATGGTATCCTATCAGAATTTGAATTTAATTTGGAATTTTAACTTGGTAATTGTAATCAACATGTATAATTAAAACACTCATGCTTTACTGTATACATTGTTAATCAATACACACGATAATAACTTTTCTTATTTTCTCTCCCTTACAATATGTGGATGATCAAGCTATTTCATATGATTTGATATATATTCATGAAAATGTAGCTCTCTGTTATTGGAATGAAAGTATGTTTTCTTTGTCTGAAAAAAATAAATAAATAAATACACTATTCAATTGTCAAACAAGAGATTCACTACACAGTTACCAAATTTGAATTTGAATTCAATTCTATATGGAAAAAATTTGACCTTATAAAATTCAATAGGAAAAAATTTCGACATTATACATCTTACAAATACTTAATTTTTTTTTTAATATTGGATTTATCCTTTTTTTTTCTATTTTTTCATAAACATTATCCATTGTAAACTGAATTTTTCCATTTTATAATTTTTTGTAATATAGAAGTTACTGTTTTTCTATTTTGTTGTATAAAGGTTGTGGAATTGGAAGTTTGCCATTTTATATCTTTTATAATAATGAATTTTGTCATTTATGATTTTTTGTAATATAGAAGTTATTGTTTTTCTATTTTTTATATAAAAGTTGTGGATTTGGAAGTTTACCATTTTATATGATTTATAATTTTTTCTAATATTGATTTATCTCTTTTCTATTTTTTTTTATAGGAGGTTCCAATTTGCAACCAATTCATTATTTCATAAATTTTGTTAAGATAGAACTTATATTTCTTTTAGTTGCAATTATATAGAAATTACTAACTCACCTCTCATTTAAAACAATTGAGTCACATGATGCCTCCTAAATATGTATTGTAGCTATTTATATTATTTAATGACAATGACAATATTGATTCATTTTTAATTAAATTAATTATTTAATAAAAATTTTACATTTTAGTATTAGCAATTTATTTTCGATTATACCATATTATCTCGTAGAACAATTTGTAAATAATAATAATAAAATACCAAAATGAAACTAAAATTAAAATAATCAATTTTCTAACCAAATTTCTAACCATATTTAACATTGTTATAGAAAGATTCGATAGAAATTGTTTTTTTTTTTATAACATAAGAATTATTATTTTTTTTGCTTTTTATAAAATTATTGTTTTTTTTTTTCCAATTTTCTGATCAATTCTCTCAAAAAATATTTGAATAATTTTCTTTTATAAAAACTAAAAAAATAAGCGCATTAAAACTAAAAAAATAACATTAAAGCTAAAAAATGGCTGCATTATTTTTATAAAATTTCAATTCTCAAATTTCCACAGGGCTGTGTATTTTATAAAAGCGGCATATTTTATAAAAGGTAATTAAAAAACTCGATTTACTTCTTCTGTGATTTTATTGGGCAGCGATTTGTTAGCGTTCCTATCCATAGTTACACAGAGCCCAAGCTTCATTGTTTTACACAGCCACACTATTCATCAACTCCGCATAAGCAGCACGGATGGACATAAACTGATAAAAAGCTTTGACAAAAATCATTCCCCACTTACCTGTAACGAATTGGAAACTGACGAATTATTCGTCCTACCGAACGGAATCAGCTAGTTTCCGAATTTTTTTTGCAGGTACAGCGAAACTTGGTAACTATGCTCTAAACCACAAATTTGCTTTGAAAGTATTTAAACAAAGTAGTGCATCTATGTCAACTCTAGTTCAATTTTTTATTTCTATCAAGGTATCTGTTGGGTATTTTTTGAGGGGAAAATCCCAAAAACACAAAATTCAAGCACAGAGAGGCAATGCTCTGTTTCCTTTACTCCAGGATCTTTTGTGCACAGGGAAGCTTTAAAAAAATTTACTGAACAGAGTATTGCACCACCATAAAAGATTTCTATTCATTAAAATAAAAACACTAATACATATTCATCCTCTTTCACTCAGAGGGATTCACCAAAAACATTTTAACAAAATTACTCTGTCTCCTTTGAAATTTTACACCACTGTGTGTAAATATTTCATTTACATTCACTGTTGTGTGAAAACAAAGATTACAGGGATTTACTGTTTTACCTTTTCACTACTGTGTGAAGCAATTCATGGTTTTGATACATACTTCCCCTTGGTTTTCTTCATTCACTCCTTCACTTCTTCGCTCCTGCACTGCTGAGCGTTCTTCATGTCTTACACTTACCAAAAAAAAACTACGCTACTGCGTTTTCACCATCTCCTACAAAAATTGGTCAACACATAATTTATGCACTGCTGTGCATTCATACTAGCAAAAGACTATGGCAAAATTTTTTTTCACCCACGTGCACAAGTTTCATTCTATTTCACTTACATATACCAAAGTCAACTCACTACAAAACCTACTCTTGCAATAATACACTAGCTCCCCTGTTTTTTATGATATTACATTGAGTACATCATATAATAAAAATGATATACAAAATGACCATACCTGTCTTTAAATTCGCCATACGTTCGTGCATATAAACAAAATTAAAACCGACACATCTCACCAACTATTTTACGAACACAATTAATCCATTAAATCACTTTACCGTCGGTCAACCAAATTTAGTTTTTACTCCACGCAATTTGATTTGATGCGGGCCCGTATGCAGCTTCATGCGATCGACGGCGGAGAATGGAGGAGCAGATCGGATGAATATCGGATGACCATTTTTGACCGACATTTATCTTCCGATAAGTGTCAGAGGGTGATGTCACCCCTCATCCATGCGTCAACACTATATCTTATCGGAACGCCTAAGTACTGAAACCACCTCACCCAAAAAGCACTCTGATATGCCTTATGTAGGTTTGTGGTTTACTGCGGTGGTTTTGGCGTTGTTACGGCGTTGAAATTACATTTTCAACACTCCCCTTTAATTTGAACTGTTGGGCATTCGGTCATACCCAGACACTTCCTCAAAAATTCAAAGCTTTTCTGATCCAATGGCTTTGTCAAGATGTCTGCAACCTGTTCTTAAGTCCTGCAATGTTCTAGGACAATTTCTCCATTTTTCACCAATTCTCTGATGTAGTGAAACCTTGTATCAATGTGTTTCGTTCTCTTATAAAACACTGAATTCTTTGACAATGCAATAGCTGAGCTATTGTCACAAAAAATCACTGTCGCTTTTGCCTGCTCTTGGCCTAAGCTCCTCAACATCCTTCTCATCCAAACTGCTTGACATGCAGCTGTTGTAGCTGCCACATATTCAGCCTCTGCTGTAGACAATGCTACAATGGACTGCTTCTTAGAAGCCCATGAAATGGCTCCTGAACCCATATGAAAAACATAACCGGAAGTACTCTTCTGATCATCAACACTTCCAGCCCAATCACTATCAGTGTATCCAATCAAATCTGAATGTTCTGAGACATTATATAAAATTCCAAACATTTTGGTACCTCTGACATACCTCAAAATTCTTTTTGTTGCCTGCCAATGTGCCTCCTTTGGCCTCTCCATGAATCTGGAAATTAAACTAACAACATACATAATGTCAGGCCTAGTTGTTGTTAAATACATAAGGCTGCCTACAATACTCTTGTACAAACTAGGATCAAAATCCTTGCTGCTGTCCTCTCTGCTGAGTTTTAATCCCATCATTGTGGGAGTGATCGCTGCCTTGCATTCTTACATGTTAAATCTGCTCAATACTTGATTTACATATCTTGTCTGTGAGATAAAAATTTCTTTTTCATTTTGATCTACTTCTATGCCTAAGAAGTATCTCAAGAAACCCATGTCAGTCATTTCAAATTCTTCTTTCATGACTGATTTAAAATTCTTAATGAGCTGATCATCATTACCTGTAAAAATAACATCATCAACATACAAGACAACAATTAAAAATTTACCATCCTTTTCTTTGATGTAGACGGTGGGTTCTCCTTCACACTTGTCGAATTCATTATCCAATAGATATGAATCTATTCTGCTGTACCATGCTCTTGGCGCTTGCTTCAGCCCATAAAGAGCTTTCTTCAATTTGCACACTTTGTGCTCTTCACCTTTCTTCTCATAGCCTAGAGGCTGTTCAACATAAACCTCTTCCTTTAACACTCCATTTAGGAATGCTGACTTCACGTCCATTTGGTAGACTTTCCACTTGTTTTGTGCTGCTATGGACAGCACTGCTCTCACGGTTTCCATTCTTGCAACCGGTGCGAAAGTCTCCTCATAATCTCTCCCATACTGCTGCTTGTAGCCTTTGACAACCAGCCTTACCTTGTGCCTTTCTATCTTGCGTTCAGCATTGCTCTTGGTCTTGTAAACCCATTTCACTCCAATGACTTCTTTACCTTTTGGTAGCTCAACCAAAACCCATGTTTTGTTTCTTTCTATGGCATTCATCTCCTCATCCATAGCTTCTATCAATTTCTTATCTTTAATTGCTTCCTCGAAATGAATAGGATCATCAACATGAGAATACAAGGAAAATAAGGAATTCATTCCTTCATCATAAATATCACTGAGATTTCTAAACTTCTTACCTCTTTCATTTGGTGTGCAAGTGCTTGAAGATGCACTTGAATTTCCTCCTTGTGGCGTGCTTGGAGAAGCACTCTCATTTATCCTCAATGGTGTTCCTTGCTGTCCTTGTGTTGGTACTGCTGTTTGGGGATGCATTTCAGCCACCTCTTCATCATCTTCATCATGAGACAAACAGTTTTTAACATTCACTATTTTCTCTATGCTTCCATCCCAAGCTTCCTCTTCAATGAATTGAACATCTCTGCTGATGAAAAACTTCTTGGTAGATGGAATATACAACCTGTAGGCTTTGGATTCCTCACTGTATCCAATGAAAATACATTTCTCCCCTTTGCTGTCCAACTTCCTCCTTAGCTGATCTGGAATGTGTGCATAGGCCACACATCAAAAAACTCTCATGTGGGTGACTCCTTGCTTTCTCCCACTCCATGCTTCTTCTGGCACTCTATTCATCACTGCTTTTGTAGGACACCTGTTCAAAATATATG